>CM070778.1:46457545-46655045 GCA_036346955.1 Dipus sagitta | reverse complement strand
GTGAAGAACATCATGGTGATTGTGACAATTTTTTTTCTTACAAATCTATATGTCGTTTATTTCTTTTCTTCTCTTATTGGATTGGCCAGGATCTCTAGTGCAGAGTGGGATAGGAGTGGTACAGGCAGGCATCCTTGCCTTTTCCCTGTTCTTGGGGAGGGGAAAGTTGTCCCCATTCTGTAGTTGTGAAAAATGAAACATCACAGAGATGTTCATCAACCAGCTCAAGGGTCCCCCATTAGTCAGTGACAGTGCCAAAATAGAACTCACACCTGCCTATCTCTAAAGCATGTGCCATTTGTACCGCTCCAAGGTTTGCTGCATAAAAATGGGGAATTATAGTCATTTCCTTGTTGAAGCCCCAGTTCTCCATCCACCTCCAGGTATATAATCACTGCTTGGTGAAAATTTGTTGTCTGATTAGAGGCATGAGCTGAAGAGTGACGTGGGAGTAATCTCCCACTTTTATGTGGGGGTGCACAGTGAGGCTGGGAATGGGGAAATTTCCATTGCAGAGGGAATGATCCCTAGGGTAGAGGAAAGATATCTCATGCAGACAAATGAGGGATTCAGTTTAGAAGACTTTAGGGGCAAAAGGGGACATAGGATATAGCTGGATCTCTGAGAACAGATAAAATGGATTAAAACTGAGGATTATGGAACCAGACTTCCTGGGCTTGAAGCCCATTTCTGCCATCTACCAACTGTATGACTGACCTTGGACAAGTTACTAACCCTTTCTTGGCTTCATCTTGTGCATCTAGAAAACAAATAACTGCGTCTCTACCTCGTAGACTCACTGTGAAGGTGACTCAGTCAGTCAGTGATTGCCCCATGGCAAATGCTGCTCAAGGGTGGATGACTAACTTTTATTGACTTACAGGCCTGTTGGGGAACCTCTAGAAATCACCAGGTGCTGTTCCTTTTTCTTGTTCTTCTTCGTTTTTGTTTTTGGTTCTTTTTAAGAATATTTTTTATTTTATTTATTTGAGAGAGAAAGAGAGTGAGAATGGGCACACCAGGGCCTTCAACCGCTGCAAACAAACTCCAGATGCATGCACCACCTTGTGCATCTGGCTTACGTGGGTCCTTGGGAATTGAACCTGGATCCTTTGGCCTTGCAGGCAAACACGTTAACCACTAAGCCATCTCTCTAGCCCTGTTTTTGGTTTTTTGAGGTAGGGTCTTCTCTAGCTTCAGGCTGACCTGGAATTCACTATGTAGTCTCAGGCTGGCCTCAAATTCACAGTGATCCTCCTACCTCTGTCTTCTGAGTGCTGGGATTAAAGGCATGTGCCACCATGTCCCTTTTTCTTTTTTCTTTTTTTGGAACATATACACACATACACACTCTAGTCACAATTGCATATATATATAGAGAGAGCCATTTCTCTCTCAAGTGGCTGAATTCCTTAATCTCTGTGAGCCTTAGCTTCTTCCAATGTGAAACAGCCTAGCAGGCCCTATCACATACAATGGAGACCAGCAGATAAGGCAAGGGAGTCTACACCCAGTCCCCAGCAATGGCAAAAATAATCACAACTTCCAGGTACCTATTCTCTACAGGACAATTGGAGGGGGGTGCTTTATTGGTGTGTTCCCACTGATCCTCAACACCCCACGAAGCTGTGTCGTTTTCTAAGTGAGGAAACAAGCCTCAGTAGTCAAGCGGCATGAGCGCCATGTGTCAGTACGGAATCCAGGTGGGCCTTCCTCCAAGGTTCAACATCCTTAGAATGTGCAGGACCCAGGGCCCAGACTGCAGCATCTGGACACAGGTGCCCCTCCCCCAGGCACCCCCTCTCAGGCCCGCCCCTGCTCTTCAGTCACTCTCTTGTCCAGCCAAAGGCGAGCGGCCGGCCGGCAGCTTTGGTGCATGAGGCAGATGGGACCTTCACAAAAGCCCCCGCACCTCTCCAAGCTGGTCCCCCCCACACGCCTGATTACCCCCCAATACCCAAGTTACCATTGATACAGTGGTGCCGGGTGATTCAATTAGTGCAGCCGGCATGAAGACAGCCGCACAAAGAGCAGGGGTAGTTAGAAACTCATTTTCCTTTGATTATTATAGCATCTCACACGTGGAAGCAGAAAATTATAGGCTCATGTGTCTTTGCTTAATATCCTCTGGGGCCAGATTTGTCGTCATGTTGAAGTTAGCTGTCAGCACTGACAAAATCATGTGGAGTTGATGGATTTACAGTGCCAGGGCCCAGCCGGGCTGGAGCGGTACAGACTCATGCAGATAGGCAGAACTACAGACACAGACACACACCCACAGACACACACACCCACACCCACACACTACATACCTCACACAGGCAAACACACACATTATATATGACTCTCACAGACACACACATCTTACCTCACCGACACGGAAGCTCTTGTGGAGACTCGTGCAGATCGCTACTCGCACATGAAGCACACCCACCCAGACCCCTGGAGAACCCTACCATGCACACTGTCCACACAGATACCCAGCACCCTCACATACAAATATACCCCACACCTTACTACATTATCACTGAGTCTCATATAGAGCACCTATCTTCTCACACACACACACACACACACATCCTATACCACATATACTGGGTAAGCAGATACACACAGTGGTGTGCACAGGTGCTCACATACCCATCTACATACACAGATACACCCAGACACACTGGTGCACACCCACACAGATGCTTACACATATGCATGTCTGTGTGCGCACACATACACAGGCTCACCCAACCCAGACACTCATCCTTCCACATTCACACATACACCTGGACACACTCAGAGCTTCTCACACACTGGTATGCACCCACATAAGAACGCAGACTGAGCCAGGCGTGGTTGCGCACGCCTTTAATCCCAGCACTCGGGAGGCAGAGGTAGGAGGACCGTCATGAGTTCAAGCCCACCCTGAGACTACATAGTGCATTGCAGGTCAGCCTGGACTAGAGTGAAACCCTACCTCGAAAAAAAAAAAAAAAAAAAGAATCCAGATCGCCCTTGGCTTACACACATATCTGGACCCATACCTACTTCACAAACAGGTGTGCGCACACAGACATTTATAACACACGTAGCAGCAAGTCACAGTGTATGCTTATACACATATGCAGTACTCAGACCAGCACAGGGCGCACATACAGACACACAGAGAGGACAGAGCTGCAGACATAAGACATACATTCACAGAGACATGGGAGCACGCAGGCGGCTTTCAGCTTCTACCACTGTGGACCCCCTCTTTGTTTTCCTTTCTCTTGTCACTCTTATCCTCAATCACCCTGGTTGTATAAAGACATTTCTGGAGGTTGGTGTGGAAATAGAAAATATAGATAGGATGAGGTATGAGGTTCCCAGTGCACCCCAGCTCCAGGTTTCGGATTGTTGCAGTGACTAGCAGCTAAAGGGAGGCCAGGGGTGGGGCTGGCTGTGAGGAGAAGTTGTGTGTTCACAGAGGGTGAAGAGAGATGGGAAGAGTTTTAATCTTCCCTGAGCATCTATTCTGCTCCCCACACACACACTTTTTTTTTTTTCAAGGTAGCGTTTCCCTCTATCCCAGGCAAACCTGGAATTCACTATGTAGTATCAGGGTGGCCTTGATCTCATGGCGATCCTCCAATGTCTGCCTCCCCAGTGCTGGGATTAAAGGCATGCGCCACCACGCCTGGCTTCTGTTCCCATTAAGAATTATTTATTTATTTATTTATTTATTTATTTATTTATTTGAGAGAGAGAGAGAATGGACATGCCAGGGCCACCAACCACTGCAAATGAACTCCAGACGCATGTGCCCCCTTGTGCATCTGGCTTAAGTGGGTCCTGGAGAGTCGAACTGGGATCCATTGGTTTTGCAGGCAAACGCCTTATCCACTAAGCCATCTCTCCAGCCCCCCTGTTCCCATTTTTATAGGACAGGATACAGAGATGCCCCCCAGGAGGTGAGTTCTTTCCCGATGACATATGGGGTGCCTTGTGACAGCTAGAAAAACAAGCCCCTTCTGCACATGTGCATGGACTGGTGAGCTGATCAGCCGTGTGCGTCAGGTACAGCCTTACCCAGCAACCAGGTACACGGGGTGGGTCACACAGGGGACTTCCTGGGAGAGGAAAGGAAAGCTGCTTTGTGCCAGAAGGTTCCTTAGAGATGGCGCAGGCCCACTGTTTCTGTGTCTAGGAAGGGGAGCTTGAGGACCATATGTGCCCCAAGCCTGTCTATGAACAAGATAACAGGGCATCAAGGTATGGGAGAGGTGCTGAGGCTGTACCCCCAAATACCCCAAAGGCTCCTGCTCTTGGGCAGAGGTACCAAGACCAGCACTGTCTATATAGTGAGGATGGTGTAAGGCTCTCCCCAATAAATCCCTTGGGAAGCCCTGGGTTAATGTTGGTGTTGTACCAAATTTGGGGGAGGAGCCTGTGGTTATGTGCCTAAATCCTATAAAACAGGGCTCTGGGCCTTGGAGTGTGGCTTAGTCAACTCCTCAAAGGAGAGCAACAGACCTTATTTAAGCTCTATGGCATATGTGTTAGACATGGACCTCACCTCAACAGTTATCTGTTGATTGAACTTGGTCTTATTGGCTAAGGAGGAGCATGTTAGACTCTCAAAGGGGGTGATGACTTGTTCAAGGTCACACAATTAATAAAAGATGTGAGTTAAACTTAGGGCATTTGTTTTTTCAAAGTAGGGTCTAACTCTAGCCTAGGCTGACCTGGAATTCACTATGTAGTCTCAGGGTGGCCTTTGAACTCACTGTAGTACTCCTACCTCTGCCTCCCGAGTGCTGGGATTAAAGGCATGTGCCACCATGTCGAGCAGGCTCAGGACTTTTTTTTTTTAATTGACAACTTCCATAATCGTAGACAATAAGCCATGGTAATTCCCTCTCTCCCCCCAGTTTCCCCTTTGAAACTCCACTCTCCATCATAGCCCTTCCCCCTCCCAATCAGTCTCTCTTTTATTCTGATGTCATGATCTCTTCCTTCTATTATGATGGTCTTGTGTAGGTAGTGTCAGGCACCGCAAGGTCATGGATATTCAGGCCATTTTATGTATGGAGGAGTGCATTATAAGGAGTCCTACCCTTTCTTTGGCTCTTACGTTCTTTCTGCCACCTCTTCCACAATGGACCCTGAGCCTTGGAAGGTGTGATAGAGACTTTTCAGTGCTGAGCATTCCTCTGTCACTTCTTCTCAGCACCATGGTGCCTTCTGAGACTCAAGACTTTTTGACTTCCAAGTCTTTGCTCTGTACCTCCCTGTAGCCATAGTAGGCAGGGCAGGATCCTGTAGCTCAGGCAGACCCAGTCTGGGCCCAGCCTGTAACGTTTTTGGGTAAGAAACCCACCTGGGTCCCTTCCCAGGGGTGGGAGGTAATGGCTAAAGTGGAAAGAGCTTGGATTTGGGAACCAATTCACTGGGTTCCATTCCTGACTGCAGCCTCAGGCAAGTCGCTTTGCCTCTGAGCCCAACTACTTCATCTGTCAAATTAAGACGACAACATCTCCCTTAAGGTAGAAGAAGACAGGCATATAGGGCTACACAGTGGGATTTAATTCAGTATTGCCATCACGGCTCCCTCGCAGACTTCCACCCATCCCTAGTCTTTGTTACTCTGTGTGCTATCTGATCTTCCTGCTTCTTCCATGACCCTCACCAGGCCTCAGCCCAGGGGTCAGGATTCTGGTCTCTTGCTTGTCTCAGGGTCCTTGGGATAGATCCATATAATTAGTGTTCCATGCAAGGTCCAGGGAGAGAATATCTCACTATGTAGCCCAGGTTGGCCTTAAATTCAGGATCCTCCTTCCTCAGCCTCTCAAGTGCTGAGATTATAGGCATGAGCCACTATGCCCAGCCAGAATTATCTTCAAGCAAACAAACCAACCAGAGATTCTAACTGAGTTGGTCTAGGTAGCATGACAGACACTAGTGGGTCTTAAAAATACCCTAATGTACAAGAGGGCAGAGAACCTCTCAGGACCAGGCTAGAGCCAGTAACCAGCAGCATTGACCTCATCTGGAAACTTGTACGAGCTGCAGGACCTCCTCCCCAAACCCATGAAAGGGGACCCTGCAGCCAGTAGTCTCTGGGAGGTCAGTGCCTGAGGACCCCAGGACTCCAAATACTCCTGTACGAAAGGAGACCCCGCCCAGGGAATCACTACGGACACAGCCCTTGTTAGGTCCTCAGAGAGCAGCCAGGACCAGATGTCACTGGCCACCTTTTCAGGGTGGGATGCCTGGTCACCTTTGCTCATTGCCACCTCCCCCATCTCGGTCTGGTCTTGGAGATATGCTAATCAGTGTGGGCGGCCACCGTCTCTCGTAATTATCATATAGCAGAGCTCCTCATCTCGGGATAATTTTCTCATCTGCATAATCGTATTTGACTTCCTTATGGATGTGAAAGCCCCCTTACCTTGGGCGAGTTAATCTTCATTGATTGAATATCAAATTCACCCGGCTGGGCTGCGGGAGAAGGGGCTTTTCTCGTTCAGCAGAAGAACTGAAGCCTTGCTCAGCCGGGGGTGGGTGGTCAGGGTGGGAGCGTCAGCGCTGTCCTTCCCTAGCTGGCCCAGGGCAACTTGCTCCTCACTTGCTCCTTGGGGCTGGGCCTTTTCTCTCTGCTGTTTCCCTTACTCTTCCTGTCCCTCTATGTCCCTCAGTGGCTTGGTCTTTTGCATCTGTGTTATTTCATTTCCTGTTTTATTCTGGTTTCTTCTTCTCTCTCTGCCTCTCTTTTTGGTCTTTTGAGGTAGGTAGCTGATCTGGAATTTACTATGTAGTCTCAGGCTAGCCTCAAACTCACAGTGATCCTCCTACCTCTGCCTCCCTAGGGCTGGGATTAAAGGCGTGCACCACCACTCCCTGGCTCCTCTCCTTCCCAACCTCCCACCTCCTCTGTTCTTTTTTATCTCTATAGATCCCAGACCCTCCATTTACTTAAAATTCCAAGTGTTTCTTCTTTGCCCATACCCATAACTTGGCAGATAAGAATTAAAATGTGTGTGTGTGTGTGTGTGTGTGTGTGTGCATTTCCAGAAGGACTTATTGCAAAAGCAGTCAAGATTCTCAGGGAGGCAGAGGGCCCCAGAGAGGCAGAGGGGTGGTGGGGAAGGAAGGCAGGATACTCTGGTTCCCAGGCTTTGAGTGCTACAGTGCAGGGCCGCAGGTGTAGCTTAATGGTAGAGTACTTGCCTAGCTGGTGTGAGGCCCTGGCCTGAGTCCCAGAGAGACAAGGGGAGAGAGAGAGAGAGAGAGAGAGAGAGAGAGAGAGAGAAAGAGAGGGAGAGAGGGAGGGAGGGAGAATGCTCGGGCTTTTATAGCAATCCTATGAGTTATTAGTTAGGTGGTGTTTCCCTCTTTTATGAACAAGTCTCATGAGAAATGGCAGGATCAGGATGTGTGTGTGTGTGTGTGTGTGTGTGTGTGTGTGTGTGTGTGCACGAGTAAGAGCACACGCATTTTGTGTGAAGGGGCATGCCACAGTGTGCTTGTGGAAGTCAGAGGACAACCTCCGGAGCCAATCCTCAACTTCCATCTTCTTTGGGGCAGGGCATATTTGTTATTTGCTGTTGAGTATGCCAAGCTAGTTGGCCCACGAGCTCCTAGGGATTCTCTTGTCCCTGACTCATCTCACTGTGGGAGCTCCGGGATTACAGACACATGTCACTGCATCTGGCTTTACACGGGCTTCTGGGGATCTAAATTCAGGTACTCACGTGGACAGTTAGTGCTTTCCCCACTGAGCCATCTCCTCAGCCCCTCTTATTATTTATTTGTTTTTCATTTTTAGGTTTTGGAGACAGAGCCTCATGGATCCAGGCTGCCCTCAAACTCACTATGTAGGCAAGGATGACCTTGATCTCCTGACCCTCCTGCCTCCATCTCCCAAGTGCTGAGAGATTGCAGTGTGAGGACCAGGATTTGGACCTGGGCTTTTCTAGCCCTGAGGATAGCCCAAGATGACCCCAGGAGAGACAGCCTAAGCCTCCTCTCCCAGTGAACCTTGGTGCAGGTGCCTGCAGCAAGTGAAGTCGAGAACTTGCCATTTCTGTTCAGTTCTCTCTTGTCTCAGGAACAAACCCTACAAGGGCCATCAGGTTCAGACCAGGAGAGGCACTTGAGGGACTTTGAATAAGAAAGGACACAGGGGACCCCTGGCCTTGTCTAATTTTCTCTTTGGAGGGCAAGAAACAGACTTCTCAGATTCACCTCTGTGGAGGATTTATGTCTGAGACTAAGCCTGTGGAGCTTGGGGCATTAACCAGATACTTCCTCCCGTTTACCAGTTTATCCATACAGGAATTCCTTTGCAGAGCACCTGCTATGTTGTAGGCATTGGTTGGAGGGGGTGCATTAATGATATAAAAACCAATGGGCAGGCTGGAGGGATGGCTTAGTGGTTAAGGCATTTGCCTGCAAAGCCAAGGGACCCAGGTTTGATTCCCCAGGACCCACATTAGCCAGATGCACAAGGGGACACATGTGTCTGGAGTTCATTTGTGGTGGCTAGAGGCCCTGGTGTACCCATTCTCCCTCTCTCTGTCTCTTCTTTCTCTCCTTTTTTTTTTTTTTTTTTGTTGTTGTTTTGTCAAGGTAGGGTCTCACTCTAGCCCAGGCTGACCTGGAATTCACTATGGAGTCTCAGGGTGGCCTTAAACTCACAGTGATCCTCCTACCTCAGCCTCCCAAGTGCTGGGATTAAAGCTGTGTGCCACCACACCCAGTTTTTTTTTTTTTTTTTTTTACTAGTGGTGGGGATGGTGTTGAGTGGTGGGGTTGGAAAGGTAGTAGAACCCAAATTGCGGGCTAGGGAGATAGCTCAGTTGGCAAAGTATTTGCCTTGCAAGCATGAGGACCTGAGTTCAAGCCCTGACACGCACATAAGAAAGTTAGTTGTGATGGCATGCTTGTATCCCAGGACTGTGGAGGTGGAGAAGGTGGATTCCTGGAGCTCACCGGACAATCAGTCTAGCCTACTTGGAGAGTTCTAAGCCCATGAGAGACCCTGTCTCAAAAAAGGTAGGCAGAAGCCAGGCATGGTGGTGCACAGCCTTTAATCCCAGGACTCCGGAGGCAGAGGTAGGAGGATCGCCGTGAGTTTGAGGCCACCCTGAGACTACATAGTGAATTCCAGGTCAGGCTGAGCTAGAGTGAGACCCTACTCAAAAAAACAAAATGAAAAGGTAGGCAGTGCCTACAAACTAGTCTCTGAAGCCATCCTCTGACCTTCACACGCACTTATACACACATGCAAACAAAAAGCAAAAACAAAGGAATCCAAATTGTGAAAGGTGTTATGGGCCCTGGTGAGATTAGAAATATGAACCAGTTTCCATTCCCGGTGAGGGCCATTTCTTGGACTGTATGCCAACGTCTTCTCATTGTATCCTCACATAGGAAGGGGGTGCTGTTTCTTCTTTCACTTTTTTGGGGAGAGGAGGGTTTGAAGGTAGGGTCTCATTCTAGTACAGATTTTGATACTAAACTCATTCTGTTATCCCAGGTTGGCCTCAAACTCAGGGAGATCCTCCTACCTCAGCCCCCTCAGTGCTGGAATTAAAGGCGTGAACCACTACAGCCCATTCTGTTTCTTCTTTTTCTATAGCACTAATCCCATGAGGTCATGGGGACCCCACACTCATCATCCCCCAGAGTGTCTAGCTCCACATACCATCACTTTGGGTTAAGTGCCTTTAACGACTGAGCCATCTCTCTGGCCCAGGGTTAGCGTTTCAACACGTGGATTGGGGGAGAAACATTCAGTCCATCACAAACCCAGGGTCTTGGGATTCTCCTTCAGCAGCAGGACAGGGAACGGGACTAGAGCAGGCGGATGAGCACAGCTCAGCCAGAGGGGTGCATGTCCCTTCTCCTCATGTGCAGTTGGTGAGATGGCCCTGATAGGACTTCAGCAGTTGCCATGGGTTCTGGGAAACATTAGGCCTGGCAGAACAGTGCCTTCCAGTGATAATCACTCCTCTTTAGAGGTGAAATGAACTGTCGGTAGCAACTGGCTGCCTTCACTATGAGTGGATAGCTCTTTCAGCAGAGTAACCGTGGGCTATGATTGACAGCCTGGTGGGGGAGGTACTGGAGAAGTCCCAGCAAGAGGGTGCTGCAAGGCTCCAGGAGTGAGAACAAAGTCTTTATTCATAACCTGCTTATTCGAGTCAGGTATGGTGGCTCATGCCTGTAATTCTAGCATTCAGAAAGCTGAGGTAGGACAATTGCTGTGAGTTTGAGGCCAGCCTAGGCTACAGAGTCAGCTTGGGCTAGAGTGAGATCCTGCCTCAAAGAGACAACACCACTTGGGCTGGAGAGATGGCTTGGAGGCTAAGGCACTTGCCTGCAAAGCCCAAGGATCCAGGCTCAAGTCCCCAGAACCCATGTAAGCCAGATGTGCAAGGTGATGCATGTGTCTGGAGTTTGTTTGTAGTGGCTGGAGGCCCTGGCATGCCAATTCTTTCTCTATCTCTCAAATAAATAAATTTAAAAATAAAATAAAATATTAAAAAAAAACCTACCACCACCAACAAGACAACAACTGCTGCCTTGGGACAGACTTTCACCCTTGTGGTAAAAATGGGACACTCGGGTCAAATCCTGGCTATACTATGTCCCAAATCAATACTCTGAAAGTTTATTTGACCTCTAAGCCTCAGTTTCCCTTTTGGTAAGATGAAAATGATACAGATACCTGGATACAGCCACCTTGTCATTTGAAGTGCTTAGGCGACTGGCCGCAGAAAGTCGCCAATAAATGCCAGAGAGCCGTTGGCACTGTTGCCACTGAAGGAGGCAGGCTGGGGTCGGGCTCTCACGTGGGTGCTTGGCACTCAGGCGCCCTGTGCTCCCATCCTCAGCCATGAAGTGGTAATAATAACAACCACTTTTAGGGCTGCTAAAAGACTCACATTGAAACACCTAACGTGGTGGGCACTCAGGAAATAGACGGCATGTGTCCACCTTATCACTCTTGGGAGCCCTCCCCAAGCTGCTGGACAGAGAGCAGGACAGGACCGGATAAAGAAATACACGTACGTCTGTCTCCTCTCCTAGAGCATTGTCTGCAGTAGCTCCTCTGTAGATGTTGCATGCGTTCCCTTTATGCCTTCAGGACAATTCCTGGCTGTCTGTTCTGTTTGTCCTCTGGATTTTGTGCAGGGCCTGCTTGGGGACCAGAGACAGTGATGTTCAAGGGCTGGACTCTGAAGTGAGTATGATGAGGCTGTGTCATTTGCAAGCTGTGGACCTCTGAGGCTCCGTCTGTCCATCTGCAGAATGAGACTATCAGCAGCAGGCATCTACCTGATTGGACAGTGGAAGGTGTAGCTTAGACCACACCTGGCATCAGTAAGTTCTGTGAGCATGGAAGAAAGCTCACTTAGCTTCCTGATGCTCCTGAGACTGGGCCCATGGACAGAGGGTGAGGGTGGGGAGCAGAGAAAGAGGCAGGGCCAGGCTAGGAAGGCCTGGGATGCCAGGCAAGAGGTTCTGAGGGGGATTCAGAGCCTTGGAATCAGAGCAAGGCTGTGGGCTCCCCACTGGAGCAGGAAAACATCTCTGGACTCAGCTGTCTCTGACAGGGCTGCGGTGATGGGGAAGAGAAAGCCATTTGCAATTCAGAGGGAGCAGATGGGAGGGCTTCATGGGGGTGGGGAGAGGGGCGAGGTTGAGTCAGCTGCCTGACTTCTCACGTACTTTCTGACCCCAGAATATCGCCTCCCAGCCTGCGGCCAGCCCCTCAGAGTGCGGCTTACTTGATGCTGTACATAAGTCAACCAGTGACCACAGGAGGGAGGTCCCATTGAGATCCCACTTTGTAGACAAGCGAAGTCCAGACAGGTAAAAGCAGTGTGTCCACATAGTGAAGGGCAGAGCTATAGCTCATAGCAGGCATTCTGACTCCAGAGCCAGAATGTTCTTTTCCAGGCAGTGAATAAATTCCTCCCAGCGACACCACCTCAACTTCTGCCTCAAAGTCCTAAAGAGGACGCTGTGTCACCAGATAGGGACTCACCTGATGTGGGAACTCACAGACATGACCTCTGGACACGTGTTCAGTCTGGAACCTGGGACCAAGCAGATTGCTTGGGGGCTACTGGCTTGCTCCCCCTTTCACAAACAGAGGGCAAGGACTAGGTGTGGAGCCCCTCCCCACAGCCTCGTCACCTGTCTCCAGCGACAGTACAGTGTGGCCTGGAAGGCAGGCATTGCTGGCTGTGTCTTACATTTGAAACCATGCCATTCCAAGGTCCTCCCTAGTCAGTCTCTGTGTGATAGACAGAAAGACCTGTCCCCCTTCCCCAGCCCTCTGCCCACCTTCCTTTCCTGTCCCCTGGGAGAGACAGGAATGGACAGGCAGTGGTAAGGTGCTTCCGACTCTCTCTTCATGCTCACCTTTCCTCCCTGGGACTTCTGTGCCGTTGAAAACATTCATCTGGAGGGTGGGGGTAAGCAATGTTGTGGGTGACAAAAACAAAACAAACAAACAAACAAACAAAAAACCCAGCAAAAACCCTGGGCCAGCTCTCCTCCATATTAAAGCTGGGTTTGGGCTTTACTTGCTGTGTGACCTTAGACAAGCCACTTCCTCTCAACTGCCATTGTCTCATCCGTGAAATGGGTGGCCGGTTCCTCGGCAGGATTCGTTCATGAATCCAGTCAGTAAGCACCCACATAAACCGCGAACCCTTCGTGTTCATGAATGAAGGCCCCAACTGCTCCCACACAAGTTCCTGGTCCCCTAGTAGGGCAGGCCACCTCCCTCTGTGACCTCTGACCCCTCCCCCTCCCCCCAATTCCTTTCCAGTGGGGGTGCTGCGAGTCCCTTCCCCCAATAAGGCCCAGGGGGACCAGAGAAATTAGACCGAATCAAAGCAGAAAATGAGTTTTCATTCATCTTGGAATGATGCGAGAGGTTAGGAGCAAGACAAATAGCAGCGTCCCCCTCTTCCTTTATCACTGTCACCGCAATTAATAGGCTGTGGCCTTCGTCATCCAGGCCTTTGCTAAGGAGAGAGCAGCCCCCAGGCGACGCTAACGAGGGAGAGGAAGCGGGCCTGGCTCCCACCAAGTGCTGTCGTGTGGCCATATGCTCACCTGGTCCTCCACACTTGCTGTTGGGGTGCACAGGAGCTAAGGAGGAGGTGCAGCAGTGGTGTGGGGTAGCTAAACATGGCCCGTGTGAGAGGGGAGCACCGGTCACCCGACACCCCTGAGAATGCCCAACCAGTCTGCAGTTTGTTAATCATTATAGCTACCTGGTCTCTGGAGTATCTCGAGTCATATTTATGAGGTACAAGTTATTTCCTCCCCACACAACAACCTGTGAGCAAGGGTTTCTGTTTTCCATGTACTGTTTTGTTCTTGTTTTTGTTTTCCTGAAGAACAAACTAAGATCCAAAGAAGGATTGTCTGAGCTGGTATGGGTTTGCAAGAAGGGGAGTAAGGATTTGAATATGGGCTTTTGCTTGGCCCAAAGTGTGGCTGCCTCATTCTCACATTCCAGTTCCAAGAGCAGAGATGGGAGGATGGGTTCCTGACAGTGTCTGATTCCAGAATTTTGGTAGAAAAAGAGAGTGAGAGTTCAACACTAGATCTCCATTCTGACCAGGACCTCGGTACCATGGGCCCTGGAGAGGCACTGAAGCCATTGCCAGGCCTGGATGGAGTCTTTGTGAGACCCCAGAATGCAAACTCTGTTTTCAAGTGTGAGAAGATATTATTAAGATAATTTTTGGAGGGCTGGAGGGATGGCTTAGTGGTTAAGGTGCTTGCCTGCAAAGCCAAAGGACCTAGGTTCGATTTCCCAAGACCCACATAAGAGAGATGCACAAGGTGGCGCATGCATCTGGAGTTCGTTTGCAGCAGCTGAAGGCCCTGGTGCGCCCATTCTCTCTCTCCCTCTCTCTCTCTCTCTCTCTCTCTTTCTCTCTGCTTCTCTCTCTCTTTCAAATAAATTTAATTTAATATTTTTTTTTACAAAAGATAATTTTTTTTGAGGTAGAGTCTCACTCTAGCCCAGGCTGACCTGGAATTCACTATGTCATCTCAGGGTGGCCTCGAACTCATGGCGATCCTCCTACCTCTGCCTCCCAAGTGCTGGGATTAAAGGCATGTGCCACCATGCCTGGTTATTTAAAAAAGATTTTTTTTTTTTTTGAGTTTTTGAGGTAGGGTCTCGCTGTAGTCCAAAAAAAAAAAAAAAAAAAAAAAAGATAGTATTCTAATGGGGTTGAGTGTGGTGGTATACACCTATAATTCCAGTAGTTGGGAGGCTGAAGCAGGAGTATCATGAGTTCAAGGCCTGTCTAGACCAATAGGAAGACCCTGTATCAAAAAAGTCTTTTTTAAATGAATTCTTTTAATGGGTTACTTAATGCTTAAGAGGTTTGGCTCATTGAGTATTTGCTCAATCAATAAATATTGCATTACTTATCTATTACTGTGCAACAAATCACCCCAACTTAGCATAAAACAGCAACAACAAACATTTATTATCTCCCACAGTTTTCACGGGTCGGGTGCCGGGGTGCTCAAGTGGGCGGTTCTGGCTTAGAGTCTCTCAGGAAGTTTCCGTCAGTCACGTTGGCTGGGTTTGCAAGGCCTTCGTCCGGGATGGCGTGCTCCTGTACCCTGCGTGTTTCTGGAAGGCTCCCGGCGTGTCGTGTCTGGGGGTCATTGAGATTCTCACTGCCCACATGCAGATGACCTGGGTGTTCCCCAAGGGTGGGTCTTGAGAGAAGGTGATGTGCTGAGGTGGGAAGGGACAAGTTCTGAGGGAAGAGAGCTCCTCTGTGCTTACTTCCTCTTGTTGTGGCACTGTCCCCAGGAAGACTCACAACACGGTGGCCATTCTTCCAGAGTTAGTGAGCCAGTAGGTCAGCAGAAGACACAGGCACTCTATGAGCTAGCCTTGGAAGCCATCCATTGTCACCTCTGCCATTCTTTACTGGCCATAAAGACCACATGCATCGGGATGACAAGGGACCACCCAAGGCCATGGATACCAGCAGAGGCTGGTTACCATAACTTCTAAAATCAAAGCCGCATTCTGGGGACTAGGGAGATAGCTCGGTCGGTAAAGTCCTTTGCCTTGGAAGCACGAGGACCTGAGTTTGATCCCCAGTATTCGCATAAAATGCCAGGCATGGTGGTGGTGTTTATAATCCCAGCACTTGGTAAGTAGAAACAGGTGGCTCCCTGGGGCTCACTGGCCCGCCAGTCTAGCCTAATCCCTGAAGTAGAGACCCTGTGTCAAAAGCGGTGGGCAGCCTTCCTGAAGAACAACACCCGAGATTGTCCTTTGGCCTCCACGCATATATGTGCGTGTGCACACCCGCCTGCACATGTTCACCCCCACACGTGTGTACCTGCACATGCGTGAACACAACCACACGGGATTTCAAAATAAAATAAGAGAATTCCATAGAGGCTAAAAGGGGTCCTTGAGTTTCGAAAGTGAGCAAACCAACCAACAACAAAATCTACAGTGTTAACAACGTGGTGGCGCACACCTTTAATCCCAGCACTTGGGAGGCAGAGGTAGGAGGATCGCCATGAGTTGGAGGCCACCCTGAGACTACATAGTGAATTCCAGGTCAGCCTGGGCTAGAGTGAGACCCTATCTCGAAAAACAACAACAAAACAACAACAAAAAACCCCACAAATCTACAGCGTTAAAAATCAGACCAATTCTTACCTTCAGGGAGGTAGGGACTGGGAAGGGCCACAAGGGGGCTTCTGGGAGATTGCGGTTTATCTATTGATCAGACAGGATAGGATGCTGGCTGCATGAACGCATTAACTTTGAGAAAAATCACCAAGTGTGGCGTGTGCATGTTTCCAAATGTAAATGATACGTCAGTAAAAAATGTTCAAAGGGCCTTCATACTTGAGAGGGTCGAGAGCCATCTGTGTCGCTCTAATCTCATTTTCTGGGGAGAAATCACAGGGCTCACAGAGGGAAGATCACTTGCTTTGGGTCCCTGGGTGGGCTAAGGTGGGACTTGGTTTAGTAATCCGGCCTTATGGGACCTAAGAAATGATCCTTTGCAGGCACTGTGGCCTTGGGCTGGGGCTGGGAGGACTCCATGTTTTTTTTTTTTTTTTTTTTTGTATTCTGATTCCCTCCCCTCTCTCTAGCTCCCTATACCCCATCCAGGTTGCTCCAGAACTGAGAAGAAACAGTGCTTACTGTGTGTGGCTACTCTGTGCATCCTCTGTTGAGTCAATTGGGGCACTCTCCACTCTCGGGCTAATGGCCTGGTGTTCAGAGAAAGTGTAAGTCTTGGCAGAGGGCCATGTGCTGAGGTGAGGAGACAAGTGATGGGGGGGGGTGCTCTTTCTCTGCAAGTGACTCTCTTAGCAGATACCTCTTCTTCTGGGTGACCACATCCATCCTCCTTGGCTGGACTTCCAGGCCATTTAAAAATGACTCTTTAGGGCTGGAGAGATGGCTTAGCAGTTAAGGCATTTGCCTGCAAAGCCAAAGGACCTCGGTTCCATTCCCCAGGACCCACGTAAGCCAGATGCACAAGGGGGCGCATGCGTCTGGAGTTTGTTTACAGTGGTTGGTGGGCCCGGTGTGCCCATTCTCTCTCTCTCTCTTCCCCTCTGTGTATTTATCTGCCTCTTTCCCTCTCTTAACTAAATAATAAAATTTTTTAAATGATGCTTTAAAGTAATTTTTATTTATTTATTTATTACAGAGAGAGAGAAAGGGAGAGGGAGGGAAGGAGGGAGGAAGAGAATGGGTATACCTCTAGCTACTGCAAACAAACTTCAGATGCATGTGCCATCACATGCATCTGGCTTATGTGGGTTCTGGGGAATTGAACCTGGGTCCTTAGGCTTTGCAGACAAGCATCTTAGCCGCAAAGTCATCTTTCCAGCCCTGACTTCCAGGCCTTTCAGACAGGAACCTGGTCTGATGTGGCCATGCATACATCTATGCAGCAAACAACCAATTGTAGACCCCAACCAATTCTCTGGACTGGACAGTGGACAGAAAAGACAAAATCTATGCCCTCGGGGAATCAATGCTTTTGTAATGGTAGGCATGATAAAATACAGAGTAGGGGATGCATAGCAGATGAGTAGGGGGTGGCAGAAAGATGGATGGAGAAGATGGCATTTGAGCAAAGACTTGAAGGTGGTAAGGGGTGAGCCTGGCCATCTATGGAAGGAGACAGAGGGCAGAGGGAAGCATGCTCAAACGCTTGTAGGACAGAGCATTTGGGCACACTGGGCATGGCAAGAGAGCCAGTGAGGCAGGGATGGGTGGGTAGGGCACTGTGCAAAAGGACCAGACCTCAAGCTCTGACCTGCTGTTTCCCAATTTGGTGACCTAAGTGTCCTTGGTCAGGATAATGCCACCTACTTCACAGCTGAGGCTTGAACTCAACAATACCTTTATTGACATATCCGTATGTCCACAAAGGTTGAGCAAGGCAGCCAACCCTGGTTCACCCACCCCTGCTGGAAATATAAACTTCATGAAGACCAGGGATCTCATGGCTAAATCTGCAGGCCCCAAAAAGGCTCTTCTACAAAGGTCCTCCCAGGCCATTCAGATGAGTTAAAAGCAGTGGCAGGACTGGAGAGATGGCTCTGTGGTTAAGGCATTTCCCTGTGAAGCCTAAGGACCTAGGTTTGATTCCCCAGAAGCCACGTAAGGCAGATACACGTGGTGGTGCATGCATCTGGAGTTCGTTTGCAGTGGCTAGAGGTCCTGGTGTGCCCATTCTCTCTCTGTCTCCCTCTCTTGCAAATAAATAAATAAAATTTAAAAGCAGTGACAATAGAGCTGGGTGTGGTGGTGCACACCTTTAATCCCAACACTTGGGAGGTAGGAGGATCACCATGAGTTCGAGAACACCCTGAGACTGCATAGTGAATTCCAGGTCAGCCTGGGCTAGAATGAGACCCTACCTTACAAAAAAAAAAAAAAAAAAAAAAAAAAAAGCAGTGACAATAGTCTATGGTGGGACATATAGGGAAAATGCAGGGAGCACTTGGCAAGGAAGCAGTCCAGGGTTATGGCGGGGAGAACTTTCTGTAAGAGGTGATGCTGAGAAGGAGTTAGTCACACGACAGTCCCAGGTTCAACAGATGTGCAAAAGCCTAGAGGGCAGAGGGAGCTAATGGTCATAAAGGAACTCACTGCAGCCAGAACACAGCACTAGAATGGCTAAAGGGGAAGTATAGGATGGGGTCGTGGGTCAGGAGGAGCTGGGCTGGGAAGAAACGCCTAGAAAGGGGCAAGCAGAGCACTGCACACTTGAGTGGCAAGAAGAGGGAGGTGGAGGGAAGGAGGAAGACTGAAGGAAGGAAATAAAATTCCAGTCAGTAGCAGGCTACCTCCGGTGGTGCCTGGAGCCCTTCTATAGCCCCCGAGGCTCAGCAGGACCCCTGGGATATCTGGCTCTGTGTCCAGCTCCCTTTCTGATTCCAAACCCTCCAAGATGGAGTTTGTCCTGTCCCTCGGGCTCTGCTGCAGGGGGTGGGGAAGGATAGGCATCCCAGAGTCCCAGCAGTGGACACGATGTTCTGGTTCAATGGAAGGACCTTAGACGCAGGGACAAGGACACAGCAGTAAAGGATGATGTGGCCGAACCCCTCGGTTCTGCGCTGAGCAGACCCCAGGTGTGTGATCGGGAGCAGTTAAATTTCATCATTACCCTTTCTCCGATGGTGTTTTTTATAGTCTTTTTTACTACTGGCACTAAAGGTTCTGGACTCATCCTGGCAGAGTGGAGGACATCACTCGTCGGGCTGACTGCTCCGTGATAGAAAAAAATGACAAGTCCTGGCTTAATCTTTCTGATAACTGTGTTCTGCGCCCCCATCCATCTCCACCGAGGGGTTTGGGAGAAGCTAGAAGACAAGAGCATCCCAGCATTTAAGAATGAAAAATTAAGTGGCCTTTTTAAGCACAGCGTGGTGCTCCGTGGCTTGGTGCTGTGGTGCAGATGGGAGGCCGAGGGAGGAACGAGGGGGGAGGGGAGTGAGAACAAGTCAAGCAGGGACTGCTTCAGGCCCCAGGGTGGGGGAGCTAGCCCCACACGGTGTCATGGGAGTGATGAGCGTGTCGACTGGGAAGGTTGGCCAAATTTTGTGCCTGCCCTGAGTAACCCAACCTTGTGCTTATGCGTGTCTATCTCTGAGCCGTTTTGTGTCTGAATCCAGTGATGTGTGTCTAACATGGGACAGTGGAAATGACCCTGTACTGCAGAGTGAGGGATCTACGGTTTGCTTTTGCTCTGCCCTTGTTAGCTATGCAGCCTTTTGGCAGGTCCTCTCTCCCCTCTGGGCCTCAGTTTCCCCATTAAGCACTCACTAGCTGTTTGGTCTTGGACATATCCTATTGCTGCGCTTTGTCTCAGTTTGCACGTGTGTCCCTTGATGAGGTCATTACTCTAGGTGGCCCAGGATGGAAAGACCCGAAAGTTGGCAAACCTGTAAAACTCCTGCATAGGCTCAGGTTCTCACCCATTATTCTAGTCCTGGCCCAAAGGCAGCTTCCAGGGGCGGCTTAAGTGTCCTCGAACCTAGAAGAGTGGCTGTCTGTTCTCTTTTTTTGTCCTACACAGTGACGGACAGCGACTGATGTAGGCCTAGATTTGGGGACTAGAGTACTAAGGCAAGAGCACAGGGTTCAGAACCTTCACACTTGGCTTCCAATTCTTTTTTTTTTTTTTTTTGCTGTTCATTTTTTACTTATTTATTTGAGAGTGACAGACACAGAGAGAAAGGCAGATCAAGAGAGAGAGGCAGAGAGAGAGAGAGAGAGGCAGAGAGAGAGAGAGAGAGAGAGAGAGAATGGGCATGCCAGGGCCTCCAGCCACTGCAAACGAACTCCAGATGCGTGCGTCCCCTTCTGCATCTGGCTAACGTGGGACCTGGGGAATTGAGCCTCGAACCTGGGTCCTTAGGCTTCATAGACAAGCACTTAACCACTAAATCATCTCTCCAGCCCCCCTGTTTATTTATTTATTTATTTTATTTATTTATTTGAGAGTGACAGACAGGGAGAAAGAGGCAGATAGAGAGAATGGGTGTGCCAGGGCCTCCAGCCACTGCAAATGAACTCCAGACACATGCGCCCCCTTGTGCATCACGTGCGCCCCTTTGTGCATCTGGCTAACGTGGGTCCTGGGGAATTGAGCCTCAAACTGGGGTCCTTAGACTTCATAGGCAAGCACTTAATCACTAAGCCATCTCTTCAGCCCTTGGCTTCCAATTCTAATTGAATGTAGCCAGTTGTGACCTTCTGGGGTTTGGCTGCCTTACCTGTAAAATGGAAACAACGATAACATCAGCTAGGTGAGGTGACTCGTGCCTGTGGTCTTAGTGCTGGGAAGGCAAAGGTGGGGGGGGGGGGTCGCCATGAATTTGAGGCTAGCCTGAGCTACAGAGTGAGTTCCAGATCGGCCTGGGCTAGAGTGGGACCCTGCCTCAAACAAGCTATTCATAGTAAGTGCTCAATAAAAGTGAGTAATTATCAGGTGTCCCTGAGAGGACACCCCTAACCCCTGGTCAACACATGAATTTGCTTGTCTGCCACTTCCTAATCCTGTCTCTGATGCCTTCCGTGTCTTCCTCGTGGGAATCCAGCAAAGGGGACAAATGGCTGTCTTGCTTTTTGATCCATGATGCAAATGAGAGAGGGAGGGGTAGGCAAGTTGGCAGACCCTGATCACCAGAGGACTTGTTTGTCCCAGAAGGGGCCAAACATTTGTCGCAAACACTGCCATCGCCACCAAAAACCTGTGAAAATCTCTCTCAGCAGCCCAGCAGCCGGCATGCAATCCCTTTATCGCCAACGCCTGTGGCTTGGGGAGGAAGATGCCAAGCTGATAGGACCCTGGTTATCTGGGGCAGGTGGTGTTTATCTGGGAAGTTTCAGTGGGCCAGGTCCCCATTGGCCTGAGTGTTATCTGAGCCAGAGGAGGAGGGCTGGGACTCAGGTCCCCTCCCCCACTGGGCAGAGTCGTTGGAGAAGTTTTGGAGGGCAAAGGGGCTCTTGGGTAGCGGGAAGATCTGTGGTGAAGAACAGGGGCTGCTATCATGGTAAAATGGGTGGCCTCCGAGAGCCCTTGCCAGGGGTAGACAGGGATCGTTTCCACTCTGGAGACAAAAGCGTCCACCTCATTCCAACTGAGACCTGGGCAGACTATGTTCGCCCAAATGCTCCAGGCTAATAAACAGTGAACAGTTTTAGGATTGGAACTCTGGTCTGACTGACTCCAAAACACTGGCTACAGTTTAAGCCCCATGACCTTGGCTGAGTGCAACCCGAACCCCTCATTTAAACGAGTGACACATAACATTCTCAGGCAGCTCAGACCAAAGGCCAGGATTTGTTTGTTTTGCTTCACATTGTTTTAACAGAGGAAGCCATACAGGCTCACAGAAGTATAGTTCCTTGGACACAGTCACCCGACTTGGGACATAGCTAGGACTTTGAACGGGGTCTCCCGGTTCCTTGTCTGTCAGCAGCCCTGCCCCTTTGCATCCCCAAGGCCCTTGACAAAGAAGGCTTTTCCTGGCCTCTGACACACACAGGCCATCACCATCTGTACCACTCATGTGGTCCTTAATCATTTACTGCCCTTGCAAACAGCCTTCGGTCAAAAGCAATCAGGTCCTGCCTTGGACACATCGGACCTGTGTTGTTACTGTTTGTGCACGTGGCCTAATTCCCCTGCTGACTGGAAGGGCCTGAAGGGCAGGAGCCAGGTGGCTGCGGAGCTCTGTCCTGCCTTCCCTGCTCACATGCTGGGGATGTTTGGTGAGCAAATGCGCAGGCTTGGACCCGGTGCTCGCAACACCGGCCAGAGAGGAGCCATAGGGAACAGGGACAGCAGGAGAAGCTGGCTCCTCATACTTCAAAGGACATACCCAGGTTCTGCCCCAGTCTCATTGCTCACTCTGTCTATGCCCTAGTAGCTATACATTGGTACTCTCTCCTTCACCAACCGGTCACTCACAGGTGCCATCAGTCAAACTTCCCAAGGGGTCCCTTTGCTTTCAGTCTCCTCTCTAGTTGTAATCAGAAGTATTTTTCTTTGGGCACATGTATGTGTCTGTATGTAAGTGTATGTTCAAATGCATGTGGGTGCACACGTATGTACATGTGAGGAAGCCAGTGGTCAACGTAGGATGTCTTCTTCTACCACTCTCCAGCTCATGTTTTCAAAGTTTATTTATTTATCTGAGAGAGAAAGAAAGAGAGAGAGAGAGAATGGGCACACCAGGATCTCCAGCCACTGCAAACAAACACCAGACGCATGCACCACCTTGTGCATCTGGCTTATGTGGGTCCTGGGGAATTGAACCTGGGTCCTTAGGCTTCACAGGCAAGTGCCTGAACCGCTAAGACATCTCCCCAGCCTCAGTTCATGTTTTCTGAGACAGGAACTCGCCAATGTGGCTAGACAAGCTGATCAGCAAGTCCTGGGCAATCCTCCTGTCTCTGCTTCCCAGCGTTGGGATTGCGGGCACACACCACCACACCTGGCATTTTACTTGCATGCTTGTGATCAAACTCAAGTCTTCATGCTTGAGTGGATCATGTTTGTTTTTTTATATGAAAAGGGAATTTATTGGATTAGCTTATGGCAGTCCAATAGCAGTTGCGGGCCCTGAAATCAAGGAAACTGGTAGGTGCTCAGTCACGTGGACAGATGCCTCAGCAGTTCCAACCCAGCACTGAAGGCCTGGAGGCACCACTGGTCTTCAGTCCATGCTGGTCTTCAGTCTATGCTGGAAGGTAGCAAGCGGCTCCCGCAGCCAAGTGGAAGGAACAAAGGCTGGATCATAGTTTCTTAACCTATTTTTACTCATGGAATTATCTCCCCAGTCCCAATTAAAGGGATCTTAAGATACAAGTTGGGGGCTGGAGAGATGGCTTAGCAGGTTAAGCGCTTGCCTGTGAAGCCTAAGGACCCCGGTTCGAGGCTCGATTCCCCAGGACCCACGTTAGCCAGATGCACAAGGGGGTGCACGCTGTCTGGAGTTTGTTTGCAGTGGCTGGAGGCCCTGGCGCGCCCATTCTCTCTCTCTGTCTTCAAAGCGCCCCATTTGAAGCTCATACTACTGTCATCATCCTCATCTTATGGCTAAGGAAATTGAGGTACAGAGGGGCAAAGTTACATGCCCGAGGGGGCTGGTTCCATGAGAAGATGTGGAAGTGGAAGGTAGGCGCTCTTCCTCCCACCCTGGGAACTGGCTTCTGAGTCCTTCCCAGCATTCCACAGCTGAGAAGGTAGATTGGGAGTGCTTTGGGAACTCTCTCCCCAGGGTTCAGTTTTACCCGCCACCTGACTTCTAGGCTCTGCACAAATTCCCTGCATCCTCTGTGACTGAAGACACCTTTGTACTGGTGACTTTCAAGAAGGGTATTATAGTGCACCATCTGAGTCAAGGGTACCACAGCACCCAGGACATTTCTTCTGTGTGTATGTGTGTGCACATGTGGTCACTATGTTATAGGCATCACCCAGGCACCTCCTGGGAGCCCCATAGGTTACCCCCACTCTGCCCCAAGCATCCTGTTCCCATCTGGCCCGAGACCCCTGTGTCCAGTTCCCGAAGCTCAGCTTAACCTTTCATACCCTGCCCCCATACCTCAGCCTCTGCTGGGACCATCTGGCGGGTGGCAAGGTGCCCACCTCCGGAGTGTGGCTGCCAGAGGCCAAGAGGGGAGCAGCCGGGAGGCTGGGCCGGCCTCACAAGCAGTAACCCAGGCTGAGACTCTCTCTGGGGAGCTGCAGTGGGTCACTGCTCCTCCCGCAATGCAGACACACATAGCAAGGGTCTCCCACACTCCCCCAGCCAGGCTGGCCGGTCTCAGGGCTCCAGGAAGCAATTGGAACTTTCTGCCATTTCTGGAGAGTCACTGTGTCCCTTAACTACTTGGGGTACAAATGTTTCCCAGACATGCACACCCAGAATACTTATCTCCCTGTACTAACGTGTTGGTTGAGCAACGACAGCTGACATATTTTTGTGTGTGTGCTGGGGATTGAACCTAGGGCTTTGCATATGCTAAGCAAGCACTTTGTCACAGAGTTATATCCTTAGCCTGTGTGTGTGTGTGTTGCATATGTGTGTTTGTGGGATGCACATGTGTGGATGTGGAGGCTAGGGTCAACTTTGGGTGTCACCTTTGTCACTCTGTACATTATTTATTGAGGCAGGCCTCTCATTGAACCCACAGCTCTCCAATTCTGCTAGAAAAGCTAGCGGGCTAACCCAGGGGATCCATCCATCTCTGCCTCCCAAGCAAGCACTGGGATTATAGACATATACCACCACACTTGGTATTACGCGGGTTCTGAGGATCTGAACCCAGGCTCTTACTATTGCATAGTGAACACTATAGAGTGAGCCATGACTTCAAACCTAGCCCTTGTTTTTTTTTTCAAACATGGTCTTGTTATGTAGCCCAGGATGGTCTTGAACTCATGATCCTCCTGCCTTAGCCTCCAAGTGCTGAGATTACAGGTATGTGCTACCATGCTTAGTGACAGATCACAATTCTTTTTATTTTTAATTTTTTAAACTTTTTTTTTTTTTTTTTACAATTAACAACTTCTATGATTGTAAGCAATTTCCCATGGTAATTCCCTCCTCACCACTTTCCCCTTTGAACCTCCACTCTCCATCATATCCCCTCTCCCTCTCAATTAGTCTCTCTTTTATTTTGATGTCATCATCTTTTCCTCCTATTATGATGGTCTTGTGTAGGTAGTGTCAGGCACTGTGAGGTCATGGATATCCAGGCCATTTTCAGATCACAATTCTTGATCACATTTTCTGTGCCAGGATCCACGCTAATCCTTTTACATCTTTATACAACTTCATGAACTTGATGCAATTATACCCATTCCACAGTTGGGGAACCTGAGCTCCACAGCGCTTAAGCAATGTGCCCATAGACGCACAGCTGCTAAGTAGCAACGCTGGGATTAGAACCCAAACAATCCAAGTTCATATCATTGACTTTGTGCCTCCAAGGAATTGTTGTGAGGATTTCATATAGATTAGATCTTAACCCTTGTGATGCTGTTCTTATCCTCTGTATCAAATGAGGAAACCGGCTCACAGAGAGGTTCCATAACTTTGCCTACAGTCACACAGCTAAGAAGACTAAGTGGTGGCATTTGAACTCAGGCAGTTCGGCTGATCCTAAAGTTCCCGTAAAGTCCTGTAAGAACAGATGGAGGTGGGTCCGCCACTGCCGTCTGCGATCCGGCAGTCTCTTATTGCCTACCCATCATCCCATTCTGGGCGGTCACAGCCAGGGGGACAGGCAGAGGGAAGAGCTAGTGTTTGTGAGGCAGGCAGGCAGGCAGGCCGGCAGAGCCTGCTCATACTCCAGACATCTCTTCTGTGGCCAATTAAACAAATTGCAGCAAAACAGCATTTTATTAGTATTTGCCCACAGCAGTGCGGGCCTGCAATAAATTTCCTCTGGGCTGCAGCACTGCAGAGACAGACTGAGGGGTGCATGTGTATGGAGGGAGAGACCAGGGCCACTGGAGGGGGTGTGGAGAGTAGGGTATGGGAGAGGGAGCTGGCATGTTAAGCAGCCGATGGAGGAGGAGAAACATCAGGAAGGGCCCTGGGGGCTGCTGGGTATCAGAGTGGCTGTCTTCCCAAACAACCGCTCCGCTTCATCATAAACACAGTGAGTTATGAGGCGGCCTATGCCGCGTACCGGCAGCGGTGCCCATGGCTGCCCGTTTCAGTTAAACTGGGGTGGGCAGAAAGGGGTGGGCACAGAAGCTGGTGAGCACCTGGCTGTGCGCCCCCGCCCCCACCATCCCCACTTCCATGGCCCCTGCCTTCACCATCAGAGACTGACGTCACTGAAGTTTGAACTCCTGATTGATTTCTACCTTTCATTCAACAAATATTTATTAAATACTTGCAGCTTGCCAGATCCTAGTGGGAGCTCTGTAAAACATGCTGTTATTCTATTTTAAAGTCTTTAAATAAATAACTTAAAAAAAAAAAAAAGGACTGGAGAGATGGCTTAGTGATTAAGGCACTTGTCTGTGAGGCATAAGGATCCAGGTTTGATTCCCCAGGACCATGTAAACAAGATGCATAAGGTGACGCATGCATCTGGAGATCATTTGCAGTGTCTGGAGGCCCTGGCACACCAATTCTCTTTCTCTTTCTGTCTCTCATAAATAAATAAATAAAATATTACAAAAAAAGTCTTTAATGTTTCCAGGGTCAATCCAAACTTCAGGTGATTAAGGCCTTTTTTTTTTTTTCAGCAGCCTTCTCTTCCCTTCTCTCCTTTCTTCCCTCTATTTCTCTCTCTCCTTTTCTTCTTCTTCTTCTTTTTTTTTTTTTGAGATAAGGTCTCACTCTAGCGCAGGCCGACCTGAAACTCACTCACTCTGTAGTCTCAGGCTGGCCTTGAACTCACAGTGATCCTCCTACTTCCGCCTCCCAAATCTGGAACTAAAGGTGTGCGCCACCACGCCTGGCTCTTTTCTCTTTTAAGACAAGGTCTCATATAACCCAGGCTGGCCCCAAGCTCACTATGTAGAAGATGAGCTTGAACTTCTGAGTGCTGGGACCATAGGCACGCCCCATCAGCCCTGTTTACGCAGGGCTGGGGCTGGAAGCCAGGCCCTCGTGCACGCTAGGCGAGAACTACACTAACTGAGCTACAGCTTCTGCTTTCCTTTCAAGCCTTCTCTGTGGCCTCTCCCGGGGAACCTTCTGCTCTCTGTGGTCATCGTAACTGCACCTTGCATATGCTCACTGTGTGCCTCTCCCTGGTCCAAGTGCTTCAAGTGTTTTAGCTCATGACATGCTTGTCATAGCCGTCTGAGTCCCTAGTATTGGATCAGCCTGAGCTAAGGGAACACTGAAACAGCAAGCACCTCCTGGCTCAGTGACTTCGGACACTGGAGAACTCTGTCCTGCTAACGCTGTGTCCGGTGTGCACGGTTAAGGTCCCAGCCCACTCGAAACACCCCCGGATTCAGCAGGAACACCGTACTGCTCCAGAAAGAGAGGAATGCTTTGAAGGCTCCTACGCCGGTCACTGAATGGCCAGACCTGAGCATAACACTTCTATACACACCTCATGAGCCAGTCTCATGACCCCATCGAACCCCAAGGGATGAGAAAACGCTTCCCGGCCCAGCCCAGGAGAGGAGATCGCTAAAAACGCTTAACCAATACCGTTAATGATCACTACAACTGTCACCGGCATCTGTCTGCAGATGAAGAAATGGAGGCCCAGAGAAGTTAAGCAAACCGTCCAAAGTCACACAGCAAGGAAGTACAGCGAGGATGTGAACCGAGCACACGGGCCTCAGTTTCTCACACCCAGCTTTCCAAACATTTGCTTTGGCCAAGAACCCACTGCAAACTACTTCCTCATTTGGAGAACTCTTTTTTTTGTTGTTGTTGTTTTTTTTTTTGTTTTTTGTTTTTTGAAGTAGGGTCTCACTCTGGCTCAGGCTGACCTGGAATTCACTATGTAGTCTCAGGGTGACCTCGAACTCTCGGTGATCCTCCTACCTCTGCCTCCTGAGTGCTGGGATTAAAGGCGTGTGCCACCACGCCCGGCTCTTGGAGAACTCTTATTTGCCCATCAAGACTCGGCTGGGTAACTGCCGCTCTGTCTGGCTGCAGGTAAAGGGAGCTGTTGGTTTTTTTTTTTCTTTTTGCACCTGCACAGTACCTGTAAGTGCCATCACCATGGCACTGTGGCCCTGTCTCTTTTTTTTTCAAAATATTTTTGTTGGGCTGGAGAGATGGCTTACTGGCTAGGGCGTTTGCCTGCAAAGCCAAAGGACCCAGGTTCAATTCCCCAGGACCCACGTAAGCCAGATGTATAAGGTGGCGCATATGTCTGGAGTTTGTTTGTAGTGGCTGGGGGCCCTGGTGCACCCATTCTCTCTTTCTCTCTCTCATAAATAAATAAATGGAAAATATCTATAAAAATATTTTTATTTATTATTTATTTGCAAGGGGGAGAGAGAGAGAGAATGGGTATGCCATTCTCCTTCTGCTGCTGCAAACAAACTACAGATGCATGTGCCGTTCTTTGCATCTGGCTTCATATGGGTACTGGGGAATTGAACCCAGGTCCTTAGGCTTTGCAAGCAAGTGGGTTGAATTGCTGAGCCATCTCTCCAGCCCCTTTTTCTTTTCCTTCCTTCCTTTCCTTCTTTCTTTCTTTCTCTCTCTCTTCCTTCCTTCCTTCTTCCTTTCTTTTTTCCTTTTTTTTTTCCAAGATAGGGTCTCACTCTAGTCCAGGCTGACCTGGAATTCACTATATAGTCTCAGGGTGGCCTTGAACTCATGGTGATCCTCCTACCTCTGCCTCCCAAGTGCTGTAATTAAAGGCATGCGCCACCATGCCTGGCTCTTGTTTTTTTTCTTTTTTAACAATATTTTATTTATTTATTTGTAAGGAGAGAGAGAAATAAAGAAAGAATGGGTACACCAGGGCCTCTTGCCATTGCAAATAAACCCCAGACACATGCGACACTTTGTGCATCTGGCTTTAGGTGAGTACTGGGAAACGAACTCCAGCCCCCATGGCCCTGTCTTAACCAGCTTTTGTGCCCTGTTGTGCTCTCTCCAAGGCCAGGCTTCTTTGTATCCTCAGCGTCTGACACACACTGAACCAGAATAGGGCTGCCTGGTAGGGGTCAGGGCAGCAGACATTGCAACCTGGAGTGTGAGGTCATTCTCTCCATCACTCTGGAAGGCCCTGGGCAGTGGCTCTGGCTCTCCAGAGACTGTAGTAGTCCAAGGAGCCTGATGGGAGAGGAGGCTGGAGGAAGAGAAAACAAGCAGAGCTCTGAAGGCTGGCCTGAGGAAGCCATGGTCCCCTCCATCATATCACCCCATCACCCAGAGCTGTCCTGAGGGAACAGAGGGACCTGCCTGTAGCCGGTCTCCTGGCTGTGGGCCAGGCCACAGGCTGTTCCAGTTGGGAGCTCTCAGTCACAAAGCTGCGCCTTTTCTTCTGTTCTCTTATGGGCTCACCCACATTGCTCCTCCCCCACCTGCCCAGGCCCGCAGAGGTTTGCTGTGATGGAAGTTCCCTCTCCACCCTTCTCTTGCATGCAGGTGCATCTGGTCCTGGGTCTCAGGAGCTGGCCACCTGACCACACACCCCACCCCAATCACAAAGCTCCTTTCTATCTCAGCAAAGAACAGGGGAGGGGTTGCAGGATGCCTCCGCCAGGGGAGCAGGGGGGCAGGGTTCCACTGCCCCATCAACCTCCGTCTAGCCCCCTCTCTCAGCTTCCCCTCCCTCCCTCCCCTGCATTCCTTTCCCCCAGGAAAGTAGTTGTGTGGAGGTACAGTTGGCAAGCAAGACTTCTAATGTGTACAGCTTAATGATTTGACACACAAACACATTGTGAGCTAGACACAACACACCCAGCACCTCATGGCCTTATTTATTTTAATTTTAGAAATATGATAGGTGCACATACATACATATATAGAGAATATGAGTGTGCCAGGGTCTCTTGCTGCTGCAAGAAATTCCAGACACATGTGCCATGTCGTACGTCTGGCTTTACGTGGGTACTGGGGAATTGAACCCCAATGGGCAGCCTTTGTAAGCAGGTGCCTTTTAACCACTGAGCCATCTTCCCAGCACATATTTAATTTTTTAAATATATTTTATTTAGTTATTTGTTTGAGAGAGAGAGAGAGAAATAGAGAGAGAACGCAAGCTAATGGGCATGCCAGGGCATCCAGCCACTGCAAACGTACTCTAGACGCCTGTGCCCCCTTGTGTATCTGGCTTACATGAGTCCTGGAGAATCGAACCGGGATCCTTTGGCTTTGCAGGCAAATGCCTTAACTGTTAAGCCATCCCTCCAGCCCACGTATTTAATTTTTGTTTGTGTTTTCTCTTGAAGTAGTGTATTTCTAGGTAAGCCAGCCAGACGACCCTAAGAGCTGGGCTTATAAGCATGAGCCAGGCTCCTGATCCTGGCTCTTCAATCCTGTTTTTAAAGATTCACTCTCTCAGTGAATTTTTTTGACAAAGATTATTATTGTGTGTGTATGTGTACACATATGGGCACACATGTGGAGGCCCTAGGACAACCGCAGGGTGGTGTTCTCCTTCTACCTCTCTTTGAGACACTGCCTTTCTTATTGTTCTTTGTAGCTGGGAAAGCCGGTCTAGCTGAAGACATTTTAAGAGTGAAGCACAATCTTGTTAACTCTTGTCACATTATCATTCCCCAGGCCTCACTCACCTTGTGCAAGTGAGTCTTTGTATGACTGACGAATACCTCTCCACTTCTGCTTCCTCTAGCCCATGGTAAGCCTCATTCTGCTCTCTGTTTCTGTGAATTTGGCTCTTTTAGATCTCACACATAAGTGACATCATGCAGTAGTTGGCTTCCTGTGCCTAGCTTATGTCACCTAGCACAGTGTTCTCCAGGTTCATCTATCATCTAGGTTGTTGGCAGGATCTCTTCCTTTTAAAAGCTGGAATACACACACACACACACACACACACATTCACATTCTATCTATCTATCTATCTATCTATCTATCTATCCATCCATCCATCCATCCATCTACCTATCTATTTGCAAGAAGAAAAAGAACGGGCATGCCAGCGTCTTTTGCCAGTGCAAACAAATTTCAGATGCATATATCACTGTGTATCTGGCTTTATAGGGGTAACGGGGAATTGAACCCTGGACAGCAGGCTCTTCAAGCAAGTGCCTTTAACTGTTGAGTCATCTCCCAAGCCCACAGTTTCTTTATCTATTCCTCTTTCAACAGATAAAAATGTTCTTCCTTTTTTTGTTTGTGTTTTGTTTGCTTGTTTTGAGACGGGTTTGCTATCTAGCTCTGACTGCCTTGGTACTTACTGTATAGCTCATGCTGGCCTTAAACTCATAGCACTCCTTTATGTGGGTACTAGAGAACCTACCCCATCCTCCTGTGTGCTGGGATTACAGGAGTACACCACGATGCCCAGTTTATTAATAGCCTGCCCACCTCAGCTAAGCCCACAGCCTGGTACACAGAGTGGTTCAATGACTACTTGCAGATCATATGAATGAATGAATGAAAATAATTCCCATTCCCCATGCTAGAAAAACACAGCCTTAGAGTCCTCATCTTCACCTTGTCATTGAATAGATCACGATTGTGCTGGGCATGGTGGCACACACCTGTGATCCCAGCACTCAGGAGGGTCTTGAATTCCAGGCCAGCCTGGACTACACAAAGCCTGGTTTGCTCTGTTTATTTTAGATCTTTCATTGGTTTAAGCTTTCCTCAGTAATGCCATCTTGTGCAGTGCAAATTTTTATCCTGTGCCATTATGTATTTTTTTTGGGGGGGGCTTTACAGCTCACAGCTTAGAGATCTTGGTCTATGGAAGTGTTTGAATAGTGTTGGGATTGACAAAAACAATGGGAACTTTTAAAGTCGGACTGAATGCATTACATTCATTGCATTATATCATGGGTGGTTATCAGTTTGTGGGGGTCGGGGGAGGAATGGGATGGTTTGAATTAGGTGTCTCCCATAAACTCATGCGTTCTGAATGCTTGATCCTCAGTGATGGCAGTTTGGGAGGGGGAGCCTTGCTGGAGGATGAGTGTTGCTGGGGTGGACTTTGATGATTAACCTTAGCTTGTCAGTATTGGTTTGGCTCACTCTCCTGCTATGGAGGTCCACCTGATGTTGGCACGAAGGTGATGCCCAGCCTCTGCTCATGCCATCCTTTCCTTTGCCATTATGAAGTGTCCTCTCAAGGATCTAAGCCAAAATAAGTAACTTTCCTCCACTCAGCTGCTTTTGGTTGGGTCTTTTGTGCCAGCAATGAGCAGGTAACTACAAGAGTAGAAGAAAGGAGCTGGAGAGATGATTCAGTGGTTAAAGATGCTTGCTTGCAATGCCTGTTGGTCTGGGTTTGGTTCCCTAGTACCCATGTAAAGCCAGATGCACAAAGTGGCACACATGTCTGGAGTTTGTTTGCAGTGGCAGGAGGTCCTGGAGCACCCATTCTCTCTCTCTTAAGTAAATAAATAAAATATTTAAAAAAAAAATAGTAGAGGGGGCTGGAGGGATGGCTTAGTAGTTAAGGCGTTTGCCTGCAAAGCCAAAGACCCAGGTTTGATTCCCTGGGGGCCCACATAAGCCAGATACACAAGGTGGCACATGTGTCTGGAGTTCGTTTGCAGAGGCTGGAGGCCCTGCATGCCCATTCTTTCTCTCGCTCTCTAAAGTAAAAAAAAAAAAAAAAAAAAAAGAAAAAAAAATTTAAAGAGTAGAAACAAGGAAGGCTCCAGGCATTTATTTGTCTCTCCCGCCCCCCTCTTTCTAGTTGATATTTAAACATCTTCAGACAATACTGAACTATTCCAGAGAAATCTTATGTCAGAGGCTGGGGAGAAGGTGAGATGGAGGGAGACCTTCCTCTCCCCAAGCCCACACTCAGTCTTCTGTGGGGGACACTCATTCTTGGACAGCAGGACAAGAAGGCCAGGCCTGGATGGCATGGGATGGGAATAGAGATGAGGGGCCCTGTGCTAACTTGGGCAGCTGCTAGGGGGGTGGGGAATGAGAATGAAATCCCCTCCCTCTTCAAGAAAAGGCAAGTCAGGGCTGGAGAGATAACTTAGCAGTTAAGGCATTTGCCTGCAAAGTCCAAGGACCCAGGTTCAATTCCTAGTACCCAAATAAATCCAGATACACAAGGTGGCACATGCATCTGGAGTTCATTTACAGTGGCTGAAGGCCCTGTTATACCCATTCTTTCTATATATGTCTGCTTCTTTCTCTATCTCTGAAATAAATAAAATATTTTAAAAAAGAAGCTGGTCATGGTGGCACACATCTTTAATCCCAGTACTTGGGAGGCAGTGGTAGGAGGATCGCCATGAATTTGAGGCCACCCTGAGATTACAGAGTAAATTCCAGGTCAGCCTGAGCTAGAGTGAGACCCTACCTCGACAAACAAACAAACTAACAAACAAAAAAATAACAACAAAAACAAAACAAAGAAACAAAAGGCAAATCAAAGGCAGGCTCAGTATTGATCATAGTGGCAAAAGTGGTATGTGTTAGCAAGCCCTTGTCTGTGCTGTGCATCTTCTTTGGTCCCTACAGCAAGATTGGGGCAGGAGTTCGGTGGGTGGGGGAACTTGGGGAGACCCCATGACTAGCTAGGGGGAGAGGGAAATCTATAAATGTGTACCATACATATGGCTCACTAGGTTTGTGAGGCTCTTTCGTGTTCCTAAGATGCTTGTCAACCCAATGATGTTTGTTGTTTCCATTTTACAGATAAGAACTCTGAGGTTCAGAGAGGCGAGTTGTCAGAAATCACCATACTGGTGATGAAGTGAGGAGTATTTTGATTACAAAGGTGTTTTCCGCCCCCTAGGATGCCAGCTTGTTTGGGCATTCCAGGTGGTGAGGAGGACAAGGAAAAAGGGCAACCTGAACCCCTTCCTCCAAAGGCTGTGGGCGCACAGCAAGGAGAGAACGGGGTCCCACCAAGTTGATGGTCTGGCTGCAGAACCCATACCTTCATGTACCCTCCATAACACAGCTTTGGATGGGAGTGACTTTTTGAAAATTATTTATTTATTTGAGAGAAAAAGAGGTAGAAAAAGAGAGAGAGAGAGAGAGAATGGGCGTGCCAGGGCTTCCAGCCACTACAAATGAACTCCAGATGCACGCGCCACCTTTGTGCAACTGGCTTATGTGGGTCCTGGGGAATTAAACTGGGGTCCCTAGGCTTTGCAGGCAAACACCTTAACTGCTCAGCCATCTCTTCAGCCCGGGAGTGACATTTTTGCAGCTACAACATGCTCTTTTGTTTTTGGCTTCCTGAGAGCCTTAAAGAAGACTGGTGAGAATCTCAAGTTGGGACTGGGGTAATGGCTCAGCATTTAAGAGCACCTGGTGCTTGAGCATGACAGCCTCTCTTTCCAGCGACTTCCACACTCAACTCTACAGGACCCGTGTGGAAACCTGGGCAGGGCCAGCCACATCTGTGACCCCAGTTGGAGGACTTGCTGGCAGGCAGCATCTGAGTTGAGGGGAAGATCTGTCTCAAGGAAATATGCAGATGAGTGATAAGAGAAGGAGGCCTGACATTCTCCTCTGGCCTCTGTGCGCACACACACACACACACACACAAACACGCAGTGCACACACACCTGCATGCACATACACACATCACACATACCACGCCATACACAGAATCTACACACACACACACACGCACACGCACCCCTGCCCCTCAAATTGAGGAAACTAAAGCTCAGAGAAGTGAGACAGTTGGCCCAAAGTGACACAGTAGGTAAAGGCAGTGTGCTAATACTGGACGCTGACCCTATAACTCAGAGGCCCTGCCTGGCTCATCTTCTTTGAGTTATTTTCCATCTCCTGCCCCCCCCCCATTCCCCTGCATCCAAGGAGACAGAGCTGGAAGTTTCTAAACATTAGACTCTGCCATTTTTCTTTCCCCTCCAAATAGCTGAACCTTTGTAGAGAATTCTTAACGTGTTTTTTGTTTTGTTTTTTCCAGAGGGAGCCACCAGAAGTCCAGCCTAGGTTAGGCCCTGGTGAGGCATCTGAGGCAGAAGTGGTGGGCTCCCGGGAAGGCCCAGCTGGGTGACCTCTTCCAGGATCGCCCCTTATCTCAGCCCCTGTCCTTGTTTGGGGAACCAGCGGGGTCTTGGGCCCATGCGGGCACACGCAGCTGGGGTGTGTGGCCGCTCCTGAGGTAACAACACAGGTGCTGGGTGTGGAGAGTGACAGTGGTGGGCCCCAGCAGCGACACTGAAGATAACCGTTCCTGACAGATGAAGACGCAGCCCAGGCAAAAGCTACATCCTATTTGGCTTTTAATTTGGAGGCCCCAGGAGTAAATTCGGAAGCACCGCTCTCCTCCTCATGTGCAAAGTGGATCTGACTTTCAGGAAATGACCTGAAGTGAAACCACATTACTTATCAGCCGCCTCTCAGATCACAGCCTCCCACCCGCTCCCTCCCGATCCTGACGGCGGGATCAGAGCTTCCGCCCGTCCACGTCCTCTGGAACATACCTGTGTCTAATTGAGCGGTGGCCAGCGACCCCAGGTGCTCAGGGGCGTGTGAAGGCGGAGGGTGGCATTCAGCTAACTCTCAGAATTAGGAAGCCACCACAAATCGTATCCAAAGTGGAATCTGTAAATGACAGTCTACTGGTCAAATCTCCCCAGTCTACTCCTTGTTTTGTTATGTGGTCACAAGCTAAAATGACATTCTTGTTTTTTTTTTTTTTTTTTTGGTTTTCCAAGGTAGGGTCTCACTATATCCCAGGCTGATCTAGAATTCACTATGTAGTCTCAGGCTGGCCATGAACTTAGAGCAATCCACCTACCTTAGGCTTCAGTTTTACTTTTTTTTTCTTGAGGTAGGATTTTGCTCTAGCCGAGGCTGATCTGGAATTCACTGTGTAGTTTCAGGGGTGGCCTTGAACTCACAGCAATCCTCCTATCTCTGCCTCCCTAGTGCTGGGATTAAAGGTGTGCACCACCACGCCTGGCTAGCTTTACCTTTTTTTCAAAAATATTTTTATTTTTATTTATTTATTTGAGAAAGAGAAATAGGGAGGGAAGGAGGGAGAGAGAAAATGGGCACACCGGGGCCTCCAGCAAACTGCAAACGAACTCCAGAGGCGTGCAAGACTTACATGGGTCCTGGGGAATAGAACCTGGGTCCTTTGGCTTTGCAGGCAAGCACTTTAACTGTTAAGCCATCTCTCCAGCCCAAGAATGATATTTTTAAAGGTGGGCAAAAACAGAAAGGAGAAATTTTTTGCCATGTGAAAATGATACAACCTTCAAACTTCCACATCAGGAAGTAACTAGAATGTTCCTGGGAGATAGCCGCAGCTCTCCATGTGGCCCTTTATAGCTGTTTTTGAGACACTACTGTAGGGTTTAGCCGTGGCTAGAGACACCTTATGGCCTGTTAAGCCTGAAATATTTACCATTTTATCCTTCATAGAAAAAGTTTGCTGACCCCACCCTCCATGCTCACTTCCCCCATATAGAATGATTTTTGTGTATTTATTTGCTTATTTAACCTACTTGTGTGTGTGTGTGTGTGTGTGTGCATTTGAGGTCCAGCTTGAGTTACATAGCAAAACAAACAATCCAACAAACATAAAACCTCAGCTAATTACAGGCTGGGGAGATGGCTCAGTGTGTAAGAGCACTTGCCACACAAGCATGAAGACCTAAGTGCTACCCCGAGCTCCCATGTAAAAAGCTGAGCGCAACTGCACACGCCTGTAATCCCAGTCCCGAGGGTGACTGAGGTGGGATGGTCGCAGGGGGCTCCCTGGTCAGCCAGTCTAACCATAAAACGGCAAGCTCCAGGTTCGGTGAGAGACTGTACAGGGGGATAAGGAAGATGAGAGATGAAGGAGGACCCCTGCCATCCTCCTCTGACCTGCACGCGCGCGCGCACACACACACCAACAGATCTCCGATTAGTTGATTAAAATAAAAGCCGGGCATGGTGGCGTATGCCTTTAATCCCAGCACTCGGGAGGCAGAGGTAGGAGGATTGCCATGAGTTCGAGGCCACCCTGAGACTACAGAGTGAATTCCAAGTCAGCCTGAGACAGAGTGAGACCCTACATCAAAAAACCAAAATAAAATAAAATAAAAAGTAAAATAGGACTGGAGAGATGGCTTGGTGGCTAAAGGTGCTTACTAGCAAAGCCTGATGGCCTGAGTTCGATTCTCCAGCACTCGCGTAAAGTCAGGTGCACAAAGTGGTGTATACGGGCTGAAGAGATGGCTTAGTGGTTAAGCGCTTGCCTGTGAAGCCTAAGGACCCCGGTTCGTGGCTCTATTCCCCAGGACCCACGTTAGCCAGATGCACAAGGGGGCACATGCGTCTGGAGTTCGTTTGCAGTGGCTGGAAGCCCTGGCGCGCCCATTCTCTGTCTCTCTCTCTGTCGCTCTCAAATAAATAAATAAAAGTGAACAAAAAAATTAAAAATAAAAACAAAGCGGTGTGTACGTCTGGAGTTTGTTTATTTACAGTGGCAGGAAGTCCTGGTACACCTATACTCACTCACTATCTTTTTTACTCTCTCTGTCTGCCTCTTTCTGTCTCTTGTGTCTCAAGTTATAAATAAGTAAATAATAACATATTTAAAAAGTAAAACGAAGCCAGGTATGGTGGTGCACGCCTTTAATCTCAGCACTTGGGAGGCAGAGGTAGGATGATCACCACGAGTTCAAGGCCACCCTGAGACTACATAGTAAATTCCAGGTCAGCCTGAGCTAGAGTGAGACCCTACTTTGAAAAACCAATAAATAAACAAACGAAATAACGATCAAAGGGCAGGGCTGGGGGCTAGGTGGGATCATCCTGAAGCCCATCACACTAGACAAGATGAGGGGCCAGGTGTCACCTCTTCCCCCTTCTCCCATTGAGAAAGGGAATATGGTTAGCACATGCTCCATGCTTGTTGGTCGAGACTGCGAATGTCAGCTTTAGTCAGTCCTGCTGTAGATAGCGGAAATGGAGGATGACTAAACCCGACTCCCATCCCTCCCAAGGGCTCTGGTGACCCACTAGGGTGCAAGGCTAAGCCCTAGGGACAATGGTGAGGAGCCCTGGCCTGTACTCTCAGGGTGTTCACAGTCTAGGGTGGGAAGTCTAGACAGAAAGTCAACAGAAGCTCTTCATGCATGTCTTGTGGGAGGTGTGGCCCTGGAGATAGGCCCTAATGCTGGGGAGCCAAAAGGGGTGGATTTTTTTTTTTTTTTTTCAGAGTCTCCAGACTCTAAACCCCTGCCTGCTCTGTCACAAACAGGTCCTTGGTTGTGAGCAAGCATTACAGTTCCAGAATGCTGGGGTGTTCCATCCCAACAGTGAACCATCTAGATAGTGTTGAGGAGTTGGCTGGCTGATAGGTAGGAGGTGGTCCAGGCTGAGCCAGCCAAAGTTCCCTGCGTGCATGTGGGAGCCACAGCCACTGGGATCCTCCCTCTAGTGCCCCCCCCCCCAGGGCCTTCTCCCAGCTGCTCTTCCCAGAGGAAGTCCCCCTCCCCACTGATAACCCCCTTATCTCTTCAGGAAAGCGCTGATCCCATCAGACTCATTCACAAACGGAGCCAATTTCCAGCTCAGGAAAAAGAATGTCCCTGGTGTTCTGATAAGGAAGGAAATGATAATCTCACATCATTGGGTCAAATATTCCTCTCCACACCCAAGTAATCGCGCGCAGAGATTTAATCCCTAGGGCCCAGAACTCCCCAGGTGCAGGTAGGAGATTCTATAAGCCTCCGCTTCCCATTTTCCCTGACCCTCAGAAATCCTTGCAGGATGGGGTCTGGGGGAGGGAAGAGTGCAGACCTGTTTCTCTGATGGTCCAGCCTCTGGGGCCTCCACGGTTGCCAGTGGAGAAGCTCCGGGTTCTGCGGCCCTATCTTTGATCACTCAGGTAATGGCCTGGCCTGCTCTCTGTGGAGGCAGGGAATAGAGTTAGCACCCACGCTCTGGGAGCCCTGACAGCCCGTTTAACAAGGTGTCCAACATCCCATTTCCTCTGCACTTCCTCTCGCCTTAATCCTTTTATGCGAAACTCACTCAGGAGCAAGCCCTGTGAAATTGAGGCCTCTCTGTACACATGGCCTGGTCCGCTCCCTGCTCCTGCCAAGCACAGCCCCTCCCACCTCAGATATCTGGGAAAAGCAGGGCCTGGGTATGAGGAGGGGGTCCAGGTGCCCTAGAGAGTCACCCCTAAACTCTGGAGGGTGGGGTGCAGATGGAGTTCTGCAGAAATATCTTAGGATTGTTTTACCCAAGTCTGGGCATCTAGGCTCAAGCCTGACCCCCAGACCACCGTGGATCGCCTACTCCGCAAGAACCCTTGGCCTGGAGTCAGAATGACCCTATGTTCCTGTCTCCAGCATTATCCTCTCTAGGGAGAGAGAGAGAGAGAGAGAGAGAGAGGAAGATAGATGATAGATAGGAAGGAAAGAAGAAAGGAAAAAAGAAAGAGAAAGAAAGGAAGAAGAAAGAAAAAAAGAAAGAAAGGAAGGAAGGAAAGAAGGAAGAAAGAAAGAAGAGCGAACACAGCCAGGCATGGTGGCGCATGCCTTTAATCCCAGCACTCAGGAAGCAGAGGTAGAAGATCACTGTGAGTTCGAGGCCACCCTGAGACTACAGAGTGAATTCCAGGTCAACCTGGACTACAGTGAGACCCTACCTTGAAAAATCAAAAAGAAAAAAAAAAAAAAAAAAAAAGAAAAAAAAAAAAAGAAAGAAAGAAAGAAAAGAAAAGAAAAGAAAATGCACGCACTGACATTCAACCTACAGGGTTGAAAATGAGCATCCCATAGGTTGCCTCAGCCCGGGCATAGAGTGAGGCCCCCATTCTCCTAGTGGATGGTGGTGGGGACCCTAAGAGGCTCATACCATGCAAGGCACCTGGAAAAGGGAAGGTGGCCCAGTGGTGTGGTGTCCTTATGCCCCTTCAAACCAGCTGCTGCCCTGTCTGGGTTCAGCTTGGATTCTACGGAACACCTCAGTCTCCCTGGGAGGGATGGAGACAAGACTGGTTCTCTCTGACCTTGCAGAAGCATCTGGCTTACTGTGAAGTCTTGCTTTCTCCAGTGGTCCCTTCAATCCCCAGAGCTTCTCATCCTGCCCCTCTTTCTAGACCCAGAGAAAAGATGATCCTTCCGGAGAGGAAGATGGAGCGCCCTCTAAGGGAGTGTGATCTTTTAAAGCTGACTGATGAAAAGCCCGTTTCCAAGACAAATTCTCTCAAACCAACAGCGCCAAAGAGAATTTCCGTCATTCTCCCCCTCACCGCCTGGCCCCCTTCTCTCAGGAAGATTAAAGAACGTCTTCATCTCCAGTCTCCCTCCTTGCCTGCTCTTTCCCCTCTCCCAGCACCTGCCTAGAACCCCTGAGTGCCCACTTGTGTTCTCCCTGCCCTCCTTCCTGCCCCCTCTTCCACCTTCCGTTTCCTATTCCCTTCCCCGATTTCCTGTTTCTGTCACCAAGAAGAGTTCTTTCCTCTTCCTCCCCCTCCTGTCTTTCCCTCACTGTGCTGCCAGCAAGTCTGTCCCCAACACAGCTCCTGCTGAGGGAAGGTGCCAGGCTTTCCTCCTTGATGTCTGAAGTAATCTCCAGCCAAGAGCTTCCTGGCTGGAGAAACTAAGGCCAGGAGAACCCTTTTCTTTCATCTCTTCCTCCCCCTCACTTGCTCTCCTAGCCTCTTAGAAGGTTCAGAAACCAGACTTGGTCCCTGGTTAGCCCCGGGCTCACTGGCAGAGGGGAGATGGGCATTCTTTCCATATCCTGCCACCCCCAACTCATCCTTCTTCACCCTACTGTCTGCAATTAGATATGCCTGCTTCCCAAGGAGGTTCCATCCCATGTTATCCTCTGGAAGTTTCTTAGTCCAAGATGCAGACAAGAATTCCATCTCCTTTGTCCCAATCTCAGGTCTCTCTCTTATCAAGATCACTGTTCCTTTCAATATCTCTTCCTCTTTCTCTGGAGCAACCCGACTTAATCTTCAGGCCCCCGGTGAACGGCCATCTCCTCTGGGAAGCCCTCCTGCCTCTCCCAGCTGACCCTTCTAAGCTCCTCTTACACACAGTTGCAAGCAACACCAATTCATCTCGCCTGCAGCTCCGTCCTTAAGGAAACTGTGAGTCCCTTGAGAACATCAGCTCCACCATCTCATTTCACAAACATTTGCTGAGCACCTACTGGGTGTCAGGTTTGGTTACAAGAGGATTCCTTCATTCAACAAATATTTACTGAGCACCCGGATGTGTGTGCAAGTTCCTCCCAGGACAGGGCTCACCTACGCGAAGGAAACGGAGACACACAGGTTCTCAGAGGGGCTGTAAGCCGCGTGATGGAGGGAAGCGAAGTGGGTCATGGGGAAGAGGGAAAGGCTTCCTGAAAGCGGGGTGACCAGGATGGATTCAGGTGAAGAGGGGATGGGAGATCTACACTTAGGGCTTTGAAACACACAACACGTGTCTTACATGGAGGCCGTAACGGGGGTGGTGGTGGTGGTGGTGGCCAGGAGCCTTTGGCAGGAGCTGTGGATGAATGATCTTTCTCGAGCACACGGTGGAACATTGGATGAGCAGAGTCCAGGAGATATACATTGACAAAGAACAAGCTATGTGCAAGGAACAGGTGCTGGGAATGGAAGCACAGATTTACAGGGATGACAATAACAGACAGTCACTGACCACAGACAGTCACTGACCAGCACAAAGTTGCCACCCACTACGTGCTGGGCTCAGTGCCTTGTGTAACAGGTGTCACTGAGTTTGCTTTCATGCACCCTGTGTGGGATGACTATGATGTCCCCATGGCTGATGGGTATGCTCAAGCCTAGAGAAGTGAAGGAACTTCCCAAAGCTATACTAGATCCCACGTCTAGACACTAGTGTCCCAGCCCTCTGAGCTGCTGGCCCTGTCCCTTGGAGCAGTCCTTTCTAAGAATCCACCACATCCTCCCTCCTCTCCCTTCCTCCACTCTACCAGCCTGGATACTGCATTTCTTCTCTGGCATGTCCCCCTCCCCTCAAAGAGAGAAAAAATGGATAGGAAATGGATGTTTAAAGATACATGTATCCATCACTATTATTTATTTTCTAATGTGGGTCTGCGGCTCCGCTCCAATGGGAGAAATGTAAATCAGGTGGACATCACTCCCAAAAGCCCTAAAGAGCTTGGCTCCCCCAAATTAGAATAGAAAATGCTCTTTTAAAATGCACCTTTAATATGGAAAAGCCTGCCAACCCGGGCTCTAAATAAACCAAACTTGAACCAGATGCCAAATAGAGTAGATGAAGGACAGGGGCACAGAGGGTCCCGGGCTGGGGAATGAGGCCTAAACAGCTATTTATATTAATGCAAAGAAAGTTCAACATTCTCCCCCTTGATATATGCTGCAGCGGGAGGTGGTTTTTGTCCCACCAGCGAGAATAAAACGCAGAGCTCTTGATGGGCAGGGTCACATGCACGAGATAAAAAGCTCTGGGTGTAATATATGTCTGCACCGCGTATTCTCTGCAGGCTCTGCGCTCTGCAGATGACAAGAGAGAACACTCACTCAAGGTTAGACTGCTCGCTCACAGTCACAGCTCTCTGTTTTGAGGGAATTGAGCTACCTCAAAATGTGCCCAATAGAGCCCCAGGTGCTCTGACGGTGAACCAATAAGTGGCCCCGGTTGGGGGAGGGGCACTGGAAGTCTAAGGGTGCTGCAGGCCAGGAATAAGGAATGGTTTCATGTGCCAGCTAGAGGGAGAAAAAGTGCCCTTCCCACTTGGGGACACCCTGACTGTCCAGAATCCCTACAGTCAGGCTTTATAGCTGCCTGAGCACTTTTTGTTTTTGAGACAGGATCTCACTATATACCTCAGACTGGCCTCAAATTCATGCTCCTTCTGCCTATGCCTCCCGAGTGATGGGCTTACGCATGTGTGCCTCTATGCCTGGCTCCCTGTGTACTTTATACAGAGGCCTGCATGCTTGGAGCAGGGGTTGAACTTAGCTCTTTCATGGGTATGTTACATGAATTCTGGGCCTCCTGGTTCTGTATGTCAGAATTCACTGATTCACTTGTTTAGTAATCTCATGCAGGCAGCATTCATTCACTGTTAAGAACCTGCATTGGACTGTAAGGGGTAGCAATGGTAGCAGGGGTCCCGGAAAATATTAGGCGAGGTTAACAGTGCTTTTCAAAGACATCAGCTGTGTGCAGTGCCTAGCGTCGTGCTGGGCTGTAGTGAGCAGTAAAAAAAATGTGGGTCCCATCGTAGTTGTTGTTGTTGGAGATATGGTACTGTGAGGGAAGAGACAAAAGAATGACCACGATGGTGGCCAACTCACAAAAGATTACAGCTGAGAGAACACCGAGACACAGACAAAAGCAAGAAGATCCAAGTGCTCGTTGGTCTCTGGAAGTAGTGTATACCAAGTGCCGTGAGAGGCACAGAACAAGACCAAGCTGGGAATATGACGTGGGATCTGGGACTTTGAAGTTCAGTGGAATCCCTCCAGGGGGACACACGAGTGAAACAACATTTTAGGCAAAGGGAACAGCACGAGCAAAGGGATGGCTATGACAGAGCTTGACATGACAAGGCAATGAGAAGCTCAGGGGTGTGAAACTGAGTTGAGAACAGCAAGAAAGGTAATGGAGGGCCTTGAAGACCAAAATGAGAAGATAAAAACTTATTTAAGGGGCTGGGGAGATGGCTCTGTGGGTTAAAGGCACTTGCTTACAAAGCCTTCTGGCTCAGGGTTCAATTCCCCAGCCACCTCCCTAAAGCTGGACAGTCTTTTAGTTGCAGAGGTAGAGACCCTGGAGTACACACACATGCAAATAAACAAATAAATAAATGTTTGAAAATCAAAAAAAAAAAATTGGGTCCAAGCATGGTGGTGCATGACTTTAATCCCAACACTCAGGAAGCAGAGGTAGGAGGATTGCTATGAGTTCGAAGCCAGCCTGAGACTATAGAGTGAGTTCCAGGTCAGCCTGACCTCGAGTGAGAACCTACCTCAGAAAAACTAAAAAAAAAATGGGGGGTTGGGGAGATGGCTCAGCAGATAAGGCACTTGCTTGCAAAGCCTGCTGGTCCAGGTTCAAGTTTCCAGTACCCAGGTAAAGCCAGATTCACAAAGTAGCATGTGCAATCTGGAGTTCATTTGTAGTTGCAAGAAGTCCTGGCATGCCCATTCTCTCTTGCTTTCCCTCCCTCTTTCTCTCTGTCGTTCTTTCTCTGTCTTTCAAGAAAATGAAAAAATATTTAAAACATACTGCTAGGGCTGGGATACAGCTCAGTGGTAGAGCACACACTAGGATATATAAGGCCCTAGGTTCAATCTCTAGCAACAAACAAACAAAATCTAACACCGTATTCTAGAGCCAGAAGTGGTGGCTTACACCTTTGGCCCAAGAATTCAGGAGGCTGAAGCCAGGAGGTCTGCCACAAGTTCCAGGCCAGCCTGGACTAATAGTGCATTCTTGGCTAGCCTGGGCTATAGAGTGAGACACTGTCTCAAAAGACAAATACACAAGACAACAAATACTTGTTCCTTTAAGCATGGAGAACTTACAAAATGAAGAACTGCTTCCCCTGATGGGGTCATACAGGCATTTGAAGGCAATGAATCCCTACACTGGCTCAATTAACAACCAGGCCAGGGCAGAATGACTAGTCTGAGCCAGATGTGGTGGCTTACACCCATCATTCCAGCACTCATCAGGCCGAGGTAGGAGGAGAGCCCTGAATTCAAGGCTAGCCTGGGCAACAAAGTTCCAGGTCAGCTTGAGCTAAAGTGAGACTCTTCCTCAAAAAGAAAAAAAAAAAGAATGGGCTAGAGAGATGGCTTAGTGGTTAAGCGCTTGCCTGTGAAGCCTAAGGACTCCGGTTCGAGGCTCTATTCCCCAGGATTCATGTTAGCCAGATGCACAAGGGGGCGCACACATCTGGAGGTCATCCGCAGTGGCTGGAGGCCCTGGCGCGCCCATTCTCTCTCTCTCCCTCTCTCTCTCTCTCTCTGCCTCTTTCTCTCTCTGTTGTTCTCAAATAAATAAATAAAAATAAAAAAAAGAAAAGAAAAAGAAACAAGAAACAAAAGACTAGTCAGACCAAAGAGAGACTGTTTCTCTTTTAAATATTTTATTTATTTGAGGGAAAGAGAAAGAGAGAGAGAGAGAGAGAGAGAGAGAGAATGGGCATGCCAGGGCCTCTAGCCACTGCAAACAAGCTCCAGATGCATGCACCACCTTGTGCACCTGGCTTATGTAGGTACTGGGGAATTGAACCTGGTTCCTTAGACTTTGCAGGCAAGTGCCTTAACCACTAAGTCATCTTTCCAGCCCCCAAAGTAACTGTTTCTTGGTGGACTAGTCAGTACCAGCTGTTATACTGTGGTAACAAACATCATCAGCACCTCAGTGGTTCATGCACAGTCCACTCTGGGTCCTGGTGGCTCTCTAGGGAAGTTGTCAGCAATCCCACCCAACACCTCCATATCAATAGGTACCTCAGGGAGAACAGAAGAAGGCAGGAGGATTGCACATTGGCCCTTACATACTTCCATCTCGAAGTGATGTATACCACTTCTGCTCACACTCCGTTGGTCCAAACAAGTCACACAGGTCAGGTCTGACATCATCAGAGTGGAGAATACCATCTTCCTATGTGGCCAGAAGGCAGTAAGAACCCAGTGTACCTGTGTAGCACTGGTCATGTATATCCTGTTTGGAAATGCAGAGAGAAAGAACTGGTTTTCAGTGGAAGAAGCAGCCGAGAGGAGGTGGAGGAGGAGAGGAGGCACGGACACATGAGTAAGCAGGTCCTTGCTCCTGACCACAGGGCTGCTGGCCTCTTCTGTGGTGATCCTCCTCGAGGGTCCTGGCATGTCTAAGAAGTCAGATGGGATCCTAGAAGGGCAGAGGAAGGAGATAGAGGCCCGAGGCGGAAGTGAGTCTTCCTCTCACCCAGAGTTTCTGCAAACTTTGAGAGGGCTTGGTTGGGCCAGTGGGCCTGGGAGTTATATTCCTGGTCCCCCGTCAAGCTCTTCACAGTTGATTGGGATCTCCACTACACACATCTGGTTTTCAGGAAAGGTGCAAGGGGTAGAGTTAAGCACAGAAGGTGAAGGTGTGGGGCAGGATTCTCTAACCCCGCTGGGTGCCGTGAGATCCTGGCAAACGAGCGCAAGGCCACCACCCAGCCTTCCTGGCATTTGGCCAGTTGGGAGAATACATGGCCCTTGGCTTTGTCCCTCTCCCCTCCCCACAGAGGACGCAGGGTGGCAGGAATGAGGTCGTAACCCCTGTCCCTCATTCACTCCGACACCTTCAGGGAGATGTGTCAGGATTTGGCTTCCAAGGAGTGTGACCGATGCCACAAATCATAGAGTGGCAGGCCAAGCTAGTTGGCCTCTGAGGTCCTTCACAAGGAAGCGAGTGAAGGAGCCAGAAGCTGGGGCCTGTGGGAGGGTGGAGAGGGAGGGGCACTGAGTGAGCGTGCCCAGCTCAGTTCTTTTTTTATTATTTTATTTATTTATTTATTTATTTATTTATTTATTGAGGTAGGGCCTCACTCTAGCTCAGGCTGACCTGGAATTCACTCTAGTCTCAGGGTGGTCTAGAACTCACAGCAATCCTCCTACCTCTGCCTCCCAAGTGCTGGGATTAAAGGCATGCGCTCAGTTCTGAGGGGTCACGGGAAGGACAGGGAGGAGCTTGGGGATGGTGAGGGGTAGGGGAAAGCTGAGGAAGAGTTGGATGTGGAAAGAGAGGAGAAGCCAGTGGGAGTGATGGAGAAAGGAAAAAGAAGAGAAGCAAAAGGGAGGAGGAGAAAAGGATAAATAAAAGGAAGATAGAAAGAAAGGGCCAAGCATGGTGGTGGCATGCATGTAACCCCAACACTTGGCCCAGGTAGGAGGATCGCTGTGAGTTGGAGGTCAGCCTGAGATGACATAGTGAATTCCAGGTCAGTCTGGGCTAGAGTGAGACCCTACCTCAGAAAACAAACAAACTAACTAAAAGAGGGGTTATAAATCCACAGGAGAGAAAGCCAGAAGAGAAAAGGCTCCGGGGCACACACCTGTATTTCGTTATCTGAGAGGTTGAGGCGGGATGATTACTTCCAACTTAGGCCAGCTTGGGTTACGGTGAAACTCTATGTGAAAGAAGGAAGGAAGGGAAAGGGAGGTGAAAGAGAAAGAAGGAAAGGAAAGGAAGAAAGAAAAAGAAAGCGAGAAAAGAAAGGGAAAAAAGTCAAAGGGAAAGAAAGAAGAGGAAGTCGGGTGTGATGGGAGGGAGGAAGAGGGATAAGAGAGATGAGAGGGGGAATGAAAGGAGAAGGGAGAGGCTGACAGAAAGGAGAAGCGGAGAGAAAGAGGACGAAGAGGAACCCGAAGTGGGAGAGAAGGCAAGGGAAGAACTGGAACCGTGGCATTTCCTGGGCGCCGGGAGTCACAATGGCGCGAGGCTGGCAGGGAGGCCTGGCAGGCAGGCGGGCACCATAAAGGAGAGCGCAGTAGGCCGCTATGAAGATCTATTGGGCCCCGCAGTGCCATTGTCTTCAGAAGGAATTAAAAACAAATTGCTGAGGGCCAGCACATAATTTAAAGACTCACGGCAATTTTATGACTTGCTAATGTTCCTAATTACATGCCCGTGAAAGGCTTAATTAATTGGGGGATGTAGCAAAAAGTGGAGCCTGTGTTTGTTATCATGGTTCCACTGCATTGATTTTAGTGCCTATGGAGAATTTAGGGCCTCTTTATTTGCACAAAGAAAATGCAAGTCTCTCGAAAAAATGCACATTAAGATCAACCCCTCGCTGCTATCTAATATACTTTCCTCTACTTAACCAAAGCGCTTGTAATCATATTTTGTAAATGTTGGCGCCGTTAATTGCATTGTGAGGGAAAATAGGTTCCGCTTGGCTGGTTGTGGAGAATTTTATAAAGTTCGTTCCAGGCGCCCCGTTCCGGGGGACTCTTCCCCGAAAACTTGTGGAGATGTTGGGGTGCTCAGCCTGGGACATGGGCTGCTCAGTTCTGGCTGTTCCTTGGCTACCACAATTTCTGCTGCTGGGGACCTAGTGGTAAGTGGAGTTCAGCTGGACCCAGTGGGGTAGGAATGGGGACAGTAGGCACAGAGGACGGTCACACCAGGGTGCTCTCCTCAACAGCATGAGTGTAGAAGACTTCCTTTTGGTATGGGCTGAGCCACGCCCTTCCAGTGGAGCCTGCCGGGAAGGCACTTGACTTCCCAGAGTGCAGATATCTTCATCTGTGACATGGAGTTGGGCTCTTGCCTTGCTGGTATCATCAGACGATCAAACATGATAATAGACGTGAAAGTGGCTCAGACGATGGAAGGCTGTGGCCATTCTCACCCTTCCTCAGGGTCCATAGGGACAGTCCTCCTTATAGCTGGAGGCTCTTGGTGAGAACCCCTGCCCCAGATTTTCCACAGGGAGAAGGTCAGCTGCCGATGGAGGGCCATCTTGGATGTTGGTGAAGGAGCAGTATGGGCCATCTCGTGAGGAAGGGAACTCACTCTTCCCTGGGCTCCCTCCCAGAGTTCAGGGTCTCCCTGGCCCAGAAATGCCCCTAGAACTGCTTGTTATGATCTACTACGGCAAACTCGTCCAGGGCAGGGACAATCCCTCAGGCGTGCAGCCCCAGCACCTAGTTCATGGCAAGGAGGAGATATTAAGTAGTATACTCCCGAGTGGATCACTGAGTCAGTAGCACTCAGTAACTGGGGCCATGGGAGTGGGTGGGAGGGAGCTGAGCATGTGTCAGGTCTTGCTCTGCTTCCACTGCTCAGTTCTTTGACTGAGCTTCTCCCACCCAGCCCTCTTCATGTAACACTCTCCCAAGAACCTTCTCTGGATAAGGTCTCCTGCAGAAGACTGGATGAGTTGAGAAAGCAAGGTCTAACATGGCCCAACCACCATACTTTCTCCTTAAAATACTTTCTTCATATGGCTAAGAAAGGAATTTAAGTAAGTATGTATGTATATATGTATTTTGTTGTTGTTGTTTTTCTAGGTGTGATTTTGCTCTAGTCCAGGCTGACCTGGACGGAATTCACTATGTAGTCTCAGGCTGGCCTCCAACTCATGGGTGAACCTCCTACCTCTGCCTCCTGAGCACTGGGGTTAAAGGCACGCACCACCACGCCTGGCTCTATGTATCTTTTTGAGACAGCGTCTTGATATATATAGCCCAGCCTATATGATCCTCAAACTCTGGACGCTCCTCTCTCAGCTTCTCAAGGGCTTGTACAACAGAGGTGTGAGCCCTCACCAAGGGCTATAACGGGACCTTTTAGAAATGCAAATCAAATCCTGTCCATCTCTTGCTGAAAGCTCTGAAGTCTTCCCATGGCACTTGGAGTAAAAGCCAGATTGTTGGTGAGGCCTACAGAAGACCCTCTCCTGTTCCTCTCACCTCTTTCTATCTTACACTCCCTCAGGGTCAGCCCTGCCAGAACACTGATCTCTTCTGTTCCTTCAGGCCAAGTTCAGTGCTGCCTCCGGGTCCTTGCACTTGTCTTGCCTTTCTCCATTCTCTTTATTCAAGTCTTATCTCAAAAGTCTTTCGCTGAGCTGGAGAGATGGCTTAGTGGTTAAGGTGTTTGCCTGTGAAGACCAAGGACCCAGGGTGGATTCCCTAGAACTCAAGTGAGCCAGACACACAAGGTGATGCATACATTGGGAGTCCAATTGCACTGACTAGAGGCCCTGGTGTGCCTATTCTCTCTTCATGTGCATGCTTGCCCTCACGCTCTCTCTCATTAAAATATTTTCCCTTATGGGAGACAAAAGTCATCAGCGGTGAAAACAGTGGACACTGGAAGCCTCAAGTTTGGCCAGACAGGCCAAATGACTGCATGAGTGCAATAGTGGCATGCCTGCTCTGGGGAAAACCAACTGCTCTTTAATTGGACTGAAGGCCCACTCTATGGGAGGGAATACATGCCTGGTGCTGAAAACCCAATCAAAAGCCTATGGCAGGGGAGGTCATGAGCCTTAGGGGTATAAAGCCTTCTCATGTCTGAATAAATGCATATATTACTCTCACCAAATTTCCCTGAAAGCACTACACTTAATGTTAATACTCATATATTAATGCTACTCTCAGTTCTTGTTAGAGAAGCTTCTCTTTTCAGATGGCAATGACCACTGAGACGACCCAAAGGCAACATAGTGCTGAGAAGAAGGGACGGAGGAGTGTCCAGCACCGAAACATCTTACACCTTCCAAGGCTTGGGGTCCATTGCAGAAGAAGCGGCGGAAAGAATGTAAGAGCCAAAAGAAGGGTACCAGTCCTTACAACTGTCCGGACAGATATTGGCCTCGATATCCAAGACCTTGGAGTGCCTATCAATACCTACACAAGACCCTCATAATAGGAGAAAAAGATGATGACATCACATTTAAAAACAGACTAATGGAGAGAGGGAAGGGATATGATGGAGAGCAGAGTTATGAAGGGGAAAGTGGGGGAGGGGAGGTAAATACCATGGTTTGTTGTCTGTAAGTATAGAAGTTGTCAATGAAAAACATATATATTAAAAAATCTTTCCCTCAAAAGCTCTTTCTAATGTTACATTCACTAGTCCCCTCTCCATTTTTCAGGGATGAGGATTGAACCCAGGGGCCTTGTGTATGCTAGGCAAGCATACTACTACCAAGCCCCATCCTCTGCTGCCTTGTAATTCCCTCTTTAAGTATGTTAAGCAGACATGATTGTTTCATTCTATTTGATGCCTCCTTCCATCAGAAATCCACAGGAATCTAAACGGGGAGCTATGTCATGGTGGCTTATTTCCTTACACACAGTATGGTTTTGGAATGTGGACTCATGTGTGAAGAGTCCTACTATGAGTGTCAGGCAGAGGTGGGTTGCAGGTCTGCCCCTCTAGGCAGGATCTTTGTTTGCCTCATCGCTAAACCAGCTTCAGGCCCAAGTCCATTCATGGCTGCCTTGGGCTTTCCTATCCCACGTAGGATAGACAGTCATTTTCAAGTGTTTTGTATTGGGAGGTCTTTGACAGGTTACCTGGCTCATCCTATTGTTATAGGATAAAAGTCCTTCAGCATTCTCAATCATGTGGTCTATTTTTATTATCTTCCTAACCCTTGTCATGACTGGAAATAACCATACTCATTTGTTTACATTTTAACTTGAATTTTTTTTATAAATCAAATTGAAACAAAAAGTTTACCATAATTCTCTACCCTCTGAAACTGCAAAAAGCATTTGTCCCCTTAAAGGTACAAGCACAATAGCATTTTTTTTTCAACTTTTTGGTTTGTTTGTTTACTTTTTTAACAACTGGAAGAGAAACTCCAGGAGGGCAGCAGGTCTGCCTGCCTTCAGCACCAAGGACAGCTCCAGCCTCCAGTTGGCACAGAGGGTTTACCCAGGAGTGAGATGATTAGAAAGCCTGGATTTTAACCCAGCCTAGCAAACTGGATTGGAAGAAGGCTCATCAGTTAAAGGCGTTTGCAAAGCCTGCCAGCCAGGGATCAGTTCCCCAGTACTCACGTAAAGCCGGATGCACGCAGTGGCACATGCAGCTGGAGTTCATCTGCAGTGGCAAGAGACACTGGTGCACCCATGCTCTTTCTCTCTTTCTCTGTTTGAAAATAAATAAAAAATATTTTCAAATGATTTTGGTGGGGCTAGAAAGATGGCTTAGCGGTTAAGGTACTTGTCTGTGAAGCCTAAGGAGTCAGGTTTGATTCCCCGGGACCCATATAAGCCAGATGCACAAGGTGACTAATGCATATGGAGTTCATTTGCAGTGGCTGGAGGCCCTGACACGCCCATTCTCTCTCTCTCTCTAACAAATAAAATAAATACTTTTAAAATTTTTATTTTTAAAATTTTATTTATTTATTAGAGACAGACAGAAGAGGGAGAGAGAGAATGGGTGTGCCAGGGCCTCTAGTCACTGCAAACAAACTCCAGATGCATGCGTCACCTTGTGCATTAGGTTTACATGGGACCTGGAGAATCGAACCTGAGTCCTGAGTCCTTAGGCTTCACAGGCAAGTGCCTTAACTGCTAAGCAATCTCTCCAGCCCTGAAATAATTTTTAAAACTGAATTTTTTTGAGACAAGGACTCATGTAGCCTAGGCTGGCCTTGAACTATGTTATTGAGGATGATGCCAGGGATCTTCTTCTCCCTCGTGTTGGGTTTATAGGCATGCACAGCACACTTGGCTCAAGAATTCATTGTAATCATTGCTGAGTTCTCAATAAATTATAGTTAGTGTGACCAAGGATTTTTTAAAAAATTATTTATTTATTTGAGAGCGACAGACAGAAAGAGGCAGAGAGAGAAAGAGAGAGAGAGAGAGAGAGAGACAGAGAGAGAGACAGAGAGAATGGGCGTGCCAGGGCTTCCAGCCACTGCAAATGAACTCCAGACGCGTGCGCCCCCTTGTGTATCTTGCTAACGTGGGTCTCGGGGAAGGGAGTCTCGAACTGGATGACCAAGGATTTTGGAGGCTCATATTATCTGGTCCTACTCACCTCCCATGAAGCTACAATCTCCCCTTACTCCTCTACCCACTGGACTCTGCCATCTGGAAATTGTAGGCTTCCTCTTTCTCCTTCTGTATAGCCCTCTTGTAGCCTCATAAACACACAGGATGGTGCACAGGGTACCCTTCCTTCCAGCACATAGCAGGCCCAGTGGCTCCAGAGTGGCCCACCATCCCTCTGCCTTGTCTCATGCAAATGCCTTTGGAAGTTAGGTGTACTGGTGCACACCTGTAACCCCAGCATTTAGAGGCAAGAAAAAAAATTTTTGTTTGTTTTTTCGAGGTAGGGTTTCACTCTAGTCCAGGCTGACCTAGAATTCACTCTATAGTCTCAGGGTGGCCTCGAACTCCCAATGATCCTCTTACCTCTGCCTCCCGAGTGCTGGCATTAAAGACGTGAGCCACCACGCCCAGCGAAGCAGGAAGATTTTAAGTTCAAGGCCAGCCTGGGATACATAGTGAGGCTCTGGCTTAGAAAATTAAAACCAAACAACAAATACCTAATAATTTGAAGCCAAATGTGGCAAGTCACACCTCAAACTTGTGATCCGCCTGCCTCAGCCTCCTGAGTGCTGGAGTCATAGATGTGCACCACCATGCCCCACTTCTCTGTCCCTCTCCACCAGGTTGAAGCAACTTAATAACCTGTTTTTTTTTTTTTTCTTCAATAGATAGGAGCCTCTGATGAGTCTGCAAGGAGGACGTTAAGGTCTCATGAGCAGTGTTCTAGCTGGCCTGGGAAGAGGGTGCTAGCACCAGGCCCAGGCATATCACAGCCTTCAATCCGTATCTATGTCCTCCTAAATTATCCTTCGCCATTCATTGCCACCCCACTCTTACTTTTTTCTAAATTAGATTTTTTATTATGAAATATTTCACACACAGAGAAAACTATAAACAATAATATAATGAATACCCATGCATCTTCTGCCTGGCTTTGTTAAATTTTAACATTTTTGCCATATTTGCTTCAGATACATATTTTTTAAAGAAATAAAACATTATAGGTGTAATGGAAACTCCTTGTATGTTCCTCTCAAGACTCATTCTAGGCTGAGTAGTGTGTGTGGGGGGGTTGAGACTCATTCTTTTCCTGCCTTCCCATGGGTAACCGCCCACTTGGATTTAGGGTGTGGACTTTCCATGGAAGTTTTAACTGCAGACTATAAATACATGAGCCCTATGTTATATGGACTTGTATGCATCTGAACTTTCTTTCAATGACACCTTAGGTGTTCTGTTCACTATGTCGTTGGTCTTACCCTTGTTCCATGTGGTTCTGTGTCACGTCCATTGAATACAGGAATAGCCTTCATTTATCCTTCCCTGTAATAAGCACACTTGTATATTTCTCCTTGTGCACACACGCACACAAGGGTTTCTCTAAGGCATATAACTTGTAATGAAATTGCTGGGTGACAGGCCTATCTGTTATCTATTGCTGCATCATAAACCACCCCCAAACTTGCAGCTTAAAACAACATCCCCGTTACTTGCTCACAGTTCCGTGGGTTAGAAATGTAAGCAGGGCACAGTGGGGACAGCCTGTCACTTTGCCACAAAGTCTGAAGGCGCATCTTGAGCAGCTTACACATCTGGGAGAGCTACCTGCGTGGGTCCTTGGCTATCACAGTGAGAGGACCATTGTTCTTCTTCCCCATGGCCTTTCATGCACCTGGTCTGGGATTCCTTACAGCTTCCAAGAGTCAGTGGTCCCAGAGGACCAGCCACTCTATTACAAATGTATTCATTAGACATCTTCTTGTGGTGGCTCATATCTGGAATCCCAGAACTCAGAAGGTGGCAGCAACAGGATCGAGGCCTGCCTCAGTGGCATGAAGCCCTATCTCAAAACCAAACCAAACCACGGAACAAATAAATAAACATAAGGTTTGCGGCCAGCCTATGCTACATAGCAAGATCATGTCTTATAAATAAATAAACAAAAGAAGAAGAAAATAATAAAATAAATGAACCTCTACCCGTCTTATTATTGCTAAAAATCCATTGGCTAAAGCAAGCCACATGACCAGGCTTAGAGGAAATGTCTACCACAATAGGGTACAATACCAACAGTTTTATATGATACTGGCCCTTCCTGTCGTCCCAGTGTGGTGGTTTGATTCAGGTGTCCCCCATAAACTTAGATCTTCTGAATGCTAGGTTCCCAGATGATGGAGATTTGGGAGTTAATGCCTCCTGGAGGGAGTGTATTGTTGGGGGTGGGCTTATAGGTGTTATAGCCAGTTTCCCCTTGCCAGTGTTTAGCACACTCTCCTGTTGCTATTGTCCACCTTATGTTGGCCAGGGGGTGATATCCACCCTCTGCTCATGTCATCATTTTCCCCTACCATCATGGAGCTTCCCCCTCAAACCTATAAGCCAAAATAAATCTCTTTTGTTTCCCCACAAGCTGCTCTTGGTTGGGTGATTTCTACCAGCAATATGAACCAGACTTCAACAGTAAAGTGGTACCGAGGAGTGGGATTGCTGCTAGACACCTGACTGTGTAGCTTTGGCCTTTTAGAGCTGATTTTCAAGGGGAATGTGGAAGGATTTGAAGTCTTGGCCGAAGAGACGCCTGGCAGTGCTGTAAGTACAGCTTGATGGATTATTTTGGTCAGAGTTGGCAGACCTGAATTCAATAAGAACTATGGACTGTGAGGTTTGGCTTATGAGGGTGAGAAAGAGCTTTGCTTGGACTGGGCTAGCAGTTTGTGTGGGAAGCTTGCTGTTATGCCCATGTCCTGAGAAGTTGTGCAGGGTTGCCTTTGCATAGAAATGAACTGGTCTGAGCAGAGGGATATGGCACTGGAAAAAATGAAATCTTTGGGCCTAAACTGCTGCCCATTGACCTGTAAATTGTTTAAGAGATTACAACCATTGAGATTGGGCCAGCTGACCTGCACTGGGGCAACAGGAAGAATTTGACTGTTTTGAAGGGCCCTGAGTGCTCAAGGAGTGTCCTGTTCTTCAAAGTCTGCTCTATTCCCCCCCCTGGATTAACAAATTGTCACTCTACCTGGTATTGTGGTGTGTAAGAAATGCAGGAAAGAGATGGTCATTGAGTATGTAACACGGCCTTGTGTTTTGGAAATGGCCATGAGCAGTGTGAAACAGGTTTGCTGGATGCCTGCATGGAGACCTGATGGAGCCATGAGGAGGGACCATGGATTGCAGTGGAGACCCAGTGGAGATGCCCGGACCACGAGATGGCTGCCAAGGAAAGCTGCCGGCCCCAGATGAAGTTTTCCAGGACTGGAGGGGCGGAATTGGAATACCAGAAACTTGTTGCTGGTTAGAATTATCAGACTTGGAGATTTGTCATTGACTAGAGTTGTTGGACTTGGAGCTATAGAGTTGGATGTTTGCCCTGTTTAAATCTTGTATTGGTTGAATATTTCTTTGCTATGCCCACTGCCATCTTTTGTAGTGTGAGTGTTTATTCTGTGCCATTATGGTTTTTTTTTTGGGGAGGGGGATTTTTTGGTATTTTGGTATTATGGCTCAGTTAAAAGATCTATGAGGATGTTTGAACATCACTGGAATTGATAAAATCTATGCAGACTTTTTAAAGTTGGACTGAATGCATTGTATTTTGCATCATGTTTGGATATCAGTTTATGGGGGCCAGGGAAGAAATGTGGTGGTTTGATTCAGGTGTCTCCCGTATACTTAGGTGCTCTGAATGCTAGGTTCCCAGCTGATAAAGATTTGGGAATTAACACCTCCTGGAGGGAGTGTATTGTTGGGGGTAGGCTTATGGGTGTTATAGCCAGTGTCCCCCCTTGCTAGAGTTTGGCATGCTCTCTTGTTCCCGTTGTCTACCTTATGTTGACCAGGGGGTGATGTCCACCCTCTGCTCATGCCATCATTTTCCCTGCCATCACGGAGCTTCCCCTTGAGCCTGTAAATCAAAATCAACCTCCTTTTTTCTCACGAACTGCTCTTGGTTGGGTGATTTCTACCAGCAATGCGAACCGGACTGCAACACCCAGCTTCTCAAGAGGTCGAGGCATGAACATCTCAAGTTCAAGGTCTGCCTGGGCTAGAGAGACAGTGCAAGTTCACCTGGATAACTTAGTGAGACTCTGACTCAAAAGTTAAAGAGAAATGTTAAAAGAGAGCTGGGAATGTAGTTCAGTGGTAGAGATATTTTTTTCACTTGGTTGTTTTTTATGGTTGGTTGGTTGGTTGGTTTACGAAACAGGGTCTTGCCTGTCTAGCATGCATGAGGGTAGGCCTCAGGTTTAAACCCCAGGACTGAAAAACAAGGGAGTAGTATCAGCTTAACTTGGAATCTCCCTACCCTTGTGTGGTCCCCCTTAATTGTTCTACACCCCCATCAATATCTAACTATTTCCAGATTTTTAAAGCTATGTTGATCTGATGAATATGAAGTGATATCACTGTTATTTAAACTTTTTTGGGTGGTGACTGGTGGGCATACCAGTGTCTCATGTAACCCAGACTGGCCTCAAATTCTCTGTATGTAGCCAAGGATGTCATTAAACTCCTTGATCCTCCTGCCTCTACTTCTGGAGAGCTGAGATTGCCACCACACTGGGTCCATGCTGCGCTGGGGGTTGGCTCCAGCTCTGCGTGCATACTAGCTAAGCCCTCTGCCAATTGAGACATTCCCTCAGCCACCCTCTTATCTTGATTACTCCTGAGGTTGATCATCCATTCCCATTTTTAAACAATTATCATTTTTTCTAATGTATGTATGTATGTATGTATGTATGTATGTATGTATGTATTTGACAGACAAAGAGAATAGGTGTGCCAGGGCCTCCAGCCACTGCAAACAAACTCCAGATTCATGCGCCCCCCCCCCTTGTGCATCTGGCTAACATGGGTCTTGGGGAATTAAACCTGGGTCCTATGGCTTTGCAGACAAGCACCTTAACTGCTAAGCCATCCCTCCATCCCTAAAATTATCTTTTAAACATTTATTTCATTTAAGTTATTAGAAAGAGACCAAGAGGGGGAGAGAGACACAGAGAGGGAGAGAGCTAGGCGCGCAGAGAAAGAATGGGTGCTTGCCAGGCGTGGTGGCGCGCGCCTTTAATCCCAGCACTCGGGAGGCAGAGGTAGGAGGATCGCCGTGAGTTCGAGGCCACCCTGAGACTCCATAGTGAATTCCAGGTCAGCCTGGGCTAGAGTGAAACCCTACCTCGAAAAACCAAAAAAAAAAAAAAAAAAAAAAAAAAAAAAAAAAAAAAAGAATGTGTGTGCCAGGGCTCTAGCCACTGCAAATGAACTCCAGACACATGGGTCATCTTGCGCATCTGGCTTTTTTGGGTACTGGAGAATAGAACCCCAGTCCTTCTACTGTGCAGGCAAGTGCCTTAACTGCTAAGCCATCTCTCTAGCTCAAGATTTCCTCTTTGTTCCCAACTTTTGTCCTTCTTTCTGTCAAATTATTTTTCTCTTCATCATAATAACTTATGGCTGTATTTCCTGGATCTCTTAGCTCTCAAATGTTTCACACAGGCATGGAAGGGATGTCTTCTTCCTCCCCTCCTCCTGGAACAGGGGGCTGTGCAAATCTTCCAGTGAAAATTTGGGGAGATTAAAGTTCTCTGGGCTCTGATGCTAAGTGGCCTCAACATCTGCCCCGCTTTCCACGTGTCTGCCAAAGTGAGGTTGCTGATGGAAAGATCCAGTGTCCCTTCATCATGGCCTGGAGGCACCTGACTGTCCATCTTGATTGTCTTCCTCCTTCCCTTCTCATCACTTCAGACAGGCCTTCTCCTCTAGCTGTCAAGGCCACAGTGTCACCCCCTGAGAAAACTGGACAGTGTCCAGAGCATGACAGTACTATAGCTCAGAGGCCTGTGTGCATCCTGTGTCCTGGACATGGGTTCTGAGCGTGCCCAGCGTCTCCTCCTCTGTGTCATTGCTCATGCTGTTCCCATTGCTTGCGATGTTCCTTTTCGCCAGCCCCATCTGTGCAAACCCTCTGAGGTCCCCTCAGTGTCCCTCCATGAGAATCTCTGTGGTGAGGCCCTCCCCTCCCATCCCAGCTACAGTCTACTCCTTTCTGACTTCCCATGAAATTCTCTTTGTGCCATCTGCTATTTCTTACAGACTCAAATAAGTTCTGGATGGGACGTTTACTCCATAGCCAGACTTCATGGCTTACTGGGGTATCCATAAAACAAAACGAAAACCTAAACCAAAAAGTTCACTTAGGGAGAAAACCTGAAACTTGTCGGTAGAAAAATCTAGAAATAACAGGCTGGAGATATTGCTTAGTGGTTAAGGAACTTGCTTGTCAAGCCAAAGGACCTGGGTTCAATTTCCTAGGATCCACATAAACCAGATGCACAAGATGGTGCATGTGCCTAGAGTTTGTTTGCAGTGGCTGAAGGCCCTGGCACACCCATTCTCTCTCTCTCTCTCCATATATATATATATATATATATATATATATATATATATATATATATATTAAGAAGGAAGACAGGGCCCTTCCTGCCCGTGCATCCTGCAGAGGAGCATTAAGAAGAGAAAGAGGCAGATATATATATATATATATATACATACATATATATGTATATATACATATATATACACATATATATGTATATATATACATATATATATATATATATATATATATATATATATATATGCCTCTTTCTCTCTCAAATAAATAAATATTTTATAAAAAGAAGGAAAAATCTTGGGCTGGAGAGATGGCTTAGTGGTTAAGCACTTGCCTGTGAAGCCTAAGGACCCCGGTTCGAGGCTCGATTCCCCAGGACCCACGTTAGCCCGATGCACAAGGGGGCGCACGTGTCTGGAGTTCGTTTGCAGTGGCTGAAGGCCCTGGCGCACCCATTCTCTCTCTCTCTATCTGCCTCTTTCTCTGTCTGTCACTTTCAAATAAATAAATAAATAAATAATTTTAAAAAGAAGGAAAAATCTAGAAAGAAGTGATATTTCTTAGGCTGTGCGGTAGGGCCACTCCTAGCCATGTGTGTGGCTACATGAGCGCATATTTGCACTGATTAGAAAGGAGCTGAAAGTCCATCTCCTCAGCCACGATGCCCACAATGCAAGTGCTTCATGGTCACACGGGGGTGGGGGGGGGGCTCGCAACAGTGCAAACACAGAACATGCCCTTTGCTGAAGAAAGTTCTAGTGAGCAGTGCTGGCTGGGATGACTTCTGCTACAGCTTCATGTTCATTCTATTTGGAGACACTTATGCTGAGGGAGAAAGCAACATGTCTTTGTTTAGCTTTCCTGAGGTGTGAACACCGACCTGGCCCCAGCTCAGCTGCCAGTCTGTGGTTGACCATAGCAAAGACACCCTCTCTGTAAGGACCTTACACCCATCCCGGTCCTCCCCTGGGGGACAGAGTTATTTATGACCTGGCAGGAAGGGAAGAGGAGGGGGTGAGAGGGAAGAGGGAGGGAGGAGGAGGTCATTATAGCTCCCAGATTCTTGCCTTTGATCAGGTCGTTTGGAGCAGAGCTTAAGGGCCAGGAGATGAGGTGGTGGGAGGAAGAGAGGAAGCAGAGGGCTTGCCAGGGGTCAGGTGAGCTACAGAGGAGTGGGGGAGGGGCCCTCCCCTGCATCTCCCCTGAGAAGGAACTGAATTGAGGGGTCTCTCCTATCCCTCCATCATCTGAAGGGAGTGCAGTGTGAGACTGGTATATTCTTGCTTCCTACCACAGGCTCCGTGGTGCCGTCTAGAAAGCCAAAGGCAGAGTGAATGCTAAGAAGGAAAACAGGGCCCTACCTGCCTGTGCATCCTGCAGACGAGCATTAAGAAGGGACAAAAAGGGGCTTGCAGAAATTAATGCACTTAGAAAGGAGAAGAGGGGGGGGGGTCCTCCTGTGAGCTGTTGGTTTGGAGATGGGAGCATGTGAAACATTTCTTTTTTCTTTCTTCCTTCCTCTTTCTTTCCTTCTTCATCTTCTATTTTTTCTTATATTCCTCATTATTTTGTGGTATTAATGATGGAACCTAGGGCCTTCTAAATGCTAGACAGGTGCTCTACCATTTATATATCCCTAGCCCTGAGCCACAAGTTGCCCATGTTGGCCTTAAACTAATTTTATTCCCTCCCTTCCTCCCTTTCTCTTTCTTTCTTTCTTTCTTTTTTTCTCCCTTCCTTCCTTCCTTCCTTCCTTCCTTCCTTCCTTCCTTCCTTCCTTCCTTCCTTCCTTAAAACAGGGCCTCACTCTAGTCCAGGCTGACCTGTAATTTACTCTGTAGCCCAGGCTGGCCTTGAACTCATGGCAATCGTCTTACCTCAGCCTCTGGAGTGCTGAGATTAAAGGTGTGCACCACCATGCCCCACTGCCCCTGAATTTTCCATCCTCCTGCTTCTGTCCTCCAAATAACGAGGATTACAGACTCACATTACCAAGCCCAGTTTTTAGAAATGATCTTTTACCTTTAAGATGATAGGACTTTATGAATGAGAAGTCAGCCCTGGATTGGGATCAGAAGATTTTTAATTGTAGCTTCTTGGATAAGTTATATCACTTCTCCAAGCTTCAGTTTTCCTTGTCTGTAGAATGATACTTGTATATAATAACAACCACGAGGAAGAAATGAGTCCATCCAGGTATGAATATATCTGGCAGGTAATAGATACCAACACATATTTGGAGTCCTCTGAAATCTGTTTGCAGCCACCCTGCTGAGGACTTTTGGGACTGGGCCTTGGCCTTGACAGTCACCTTAATCCCAGGGCATAGAAAGGCTTCACGGGAGGGGCTGGGACCCTTTGATGTGAGGTAGAAGCCTGAGATGCAGAGAGGCAGCAGTGGGGGCTAGTGGGTAGCTGGGGCTGTGTTTGGCACAGACCCAGGAGTCTAGTTTCAAAGGTGAGCTTCAAAGGCAGCCTGTGTTCATGTGGCTTCTTTTGCACCTGCTCAGGGAAGGAAAGAGAGCCAGTGCCCCTTTTTCCCAGGGCGGGCAGCTCAGTGCCCCCCAGACAGTCAGTTTGATGTCTCCTTCCGCAGGAGTCTTGTCTCATCAAAGCAGGAATGATAGATAGGCCTTGACCAGGGTGGGTGGCCCTGCGCAGGCTCACCCGTGGCAGGTCACATTGGGGTAAGGGGGGGTCCGTGCTGGTCAGAGTGACATGAGTAGGAACAGAATGACAGGAAGCAAGTCCGGGAGCTGCAGCTTTAATCAAAGGAGGAGCCCCATCAGTGGGCAGGTAAAGACTAGGAACAGGGAAATTGACCCGGAGCGTGGCTGAAGGGGCCTGCAGACACAGGGAGACCCAGAGTGACTTCTCACCTGCCTCCTTTGGCCCCTTGGCAGGGTTACCTGAGGGTAGCCGCCTTTCCCACTGATGGCAAGATACACCGTGGCCATGGCCAGCCTCTCCGTGATCCCAGGCCACAGGTATCCTGGCTGGTCCCCACAGGCTCCAGTGAGGCCAGAAAAGGACAATGCATATTCTCCTGTCAAGTTATCCATACCTTGGCCTGAAATCCTGGCTTCACCCATGTCGTGAGGAGCCCTCCCAGCCTCCCTGGAACCTTGGATGAACAGGACTGTCATAGAATCTGTCTGCAGATCACCTCCTTTGTGTCATATGCATGTGGGTGCTTGTGGAGGCCAGAGGACAAGCTCAGGAGTTGTTCTTCAGGCGCTGTCCACCTTTTTTTTTTTCTTTTTAAAGATTTTTTTGGTTTATTTTTATTTATTTATTTGAGAGTGAGAGCAAGAGCGAGAGAGAGAGAATGGGCATGCCAGGGCCTTCGACCGCTGCTGCAAACGAACTCCAGATACATGTGCCTCCTTGTGCATCTGGCTTACGTGGGTACTGGGGAATTGAGCCTTGAACTGGGGTCTTTAGGCTACACAGGCAAGCGCTTAACCACTAAGCCATTCTCTCCAGCCCCGTTGTCCACCTTTATTGAGACAGAGTCTCTCTGGCCTGGAGCTCACCAAGTGGGCTAGAATGGCTAGAATCAGCCTGTCTCCACCTCCCCAATGCTGGGATTATAAGTGCACATCATCACATCCCAGTTAAAATTTTTTAATTTTTTAAAATTTATTAGAGAGAGGGAGAGAGAGAGGGAAAGAGAGAGAGGGAAAGAATGGGTATGCCAGGGCCACCAGCCAATGCAAACGCACTCCAGATTCATGCGTCACCATGTGCATCTGGCTTATATGGGTTCATGGGGAATCGAACCTGGGTCCTTAGGCTCTGCAGGCAAATGCCTTAATGGTTAAGCCATCTCCCCAGCCCCCATTTTTTACATGGGTACTGGAGATCAAACTCAGGTCCTCATGCTTGCAAGTTGAGGCCGCACTTTGCTTGATAACTGAGGTATCTCCCCAGCTCCCAGATTCCTGGACTTCTTTGTTTAAAATATATTATTGCTGGGTGTAGTGGCACATGCCTTTAATTCTAGCACTCTGGAGGCAGAGGTAGGAGGATCGCCATGAGTTCGAGGCCACCCTGAAACTACATAGTGAATTCCAGGTCAGCCTGGGCTAGTGTGAAACTGTACCTTGAAAAACCAAACAAATAAATAAAAAATAGGGCTGGAGGGATGGCTTAGCAGTTAAGGCTCTTGCCTGCAAAGCCGGAGGACCCAGGCTCAATTCCCCAGGACCCACGTTAGCTAGATGCACATGGGGGCACATGTGTCTGGAATTTGTTTGCAGTGGCTGGAAGCCCTGGCGCACCCATTTTCTCTCTCCCCCCCCTCTCTCTGATGCTAATAAATAAATAAAAAGAAAAAATCTAATGAATAAATAAATAAATAAAAATGTTATTTATTTGTGTGGACGAGATAGAGAGAAATTATGGGCATGCCAGGGCCTCTTGCCACTGTACTTGTGTCGCTTTGTGTATCTGGCTTTATGTGGGTACTGAAGAATTGAACCCAAGCCAACAGGCTTCGCAAACAAGTGCCTTTAACTGCTGAACCATCATCTCCCCCGCCTCAGATCTTTAGACTTCTAAGTGGAGCAACCCACATCCTTGCCAGGGAATAGCCAAAGTGTTTGTCCATCCATCCATCCATGCAGCACCTCTCTATTTGTTAGACCTTTTCCCACCAATTCATCATTTAGGCACACCATTCCTGTCTCAGAGGGGAGGAAACCGAGTATCAGGGAGGTTTGGCAACTTGCCTAAAGTCACATGGCCTCTGAAGGGCCGAGCTCTTTGCACCAGGCTCTGGAGCTCCCCCATCCCTCAGCCTCAGTCATGTTGGGGAGGGTCCTTCTTACTCTCTCTGTACCCGTGCCTGAGGGTGACCTCAGTCAGAGACCCTGTAGTTCCCAGAGCTCACGGGGTGACTAGGTCTGTGCTAGTTCACCAACCAAGGGCCCTGAAGCAAGGCTTTCTCTAGGGATTCAGCACAGCCACCACATTATTTTTTATTTATTTATTTATTTTGTTTTTTCAAGGTAGAGTCTCGCTCTGGCCCAGGCTGACCTGGAATTCACTATCGCATCTCAGGCTGGCCTCGAACTAATGGTGATCCTCCTACCCCAGCCTCCCGAGTACTGGGATTAAAGGTGTGCGCCACCACGCCAGGCCACCACATTATTTTTAACATGTGGATCACACCATCTCTTTTTAAAAGTTTGTTTAATATTTGATTTATTCAATTATTTTGAGAGAGAGAGATATATATAGAGAGGTAGATATAGAGAGGGAATGGGTGCACCAGGGCCTCTAGCCACTGCAAACGAGCTCTAGACACATGCGCCACCTTGTGCATCTGGCTTATGTGGGTCCTGGGGAATTGAACCTGTGTCCTTAGGTTTCACAAGCAAATGCCTTAACCACTAAGCCATCTCTCCAGCCTGCTAGCACCATCATCAGCAAAGTCAGGCAAATGGGTGGGCTCATCAGTTCTTTGGACCCTGCATGGGAGTCATTGTTTAAGAAATACTAGCATCCCTCTCCTTCCCCACTCCCACCAACAACTTCTGCCTCAGTTGTCCTGAATGGGGCCACAGTCATCTGTGCAAGCTTCCCGGGTGACGTAAGCACAGCTGGGATGGGAACCTCTGGTTCTGTCTGGTTCTCACGGACCATGGTCTGAGATCATGAACAGAGGTCTAGGCCATCGCAATACCCACAGCCTGAGTCTAAGCTCTCCAGGCAGTTACACTGTGAAGACACACCAAGCAGCTGTCTCTTTAAGAAGATGGTGTGCTGGGAGCCACAGAGGGCCAGAAGGCTGGGCCTGACCGTGGAGGGATTGCTCCTAAGGACCAGGTGGCCAGGAGAAGGACAGGGAGGAGCAGGTGCCCCAGCAGGAGGGGGAGGCAAACTTCCAAATTGGGGGTAGGGCTGCTTTGGAGAGGAGCAGCTCCCAGCTCTGACCTTTTGGGCCCAGTTACGGGAGTGCAGGGCCAGCAGGGCAGTGATGGGGCCTCCAGGGAAGGTGAACCCAGTGCCCTTGGCCACCTGCCCTGCCATTCTGCACACTGCGTTCTCACACTCTGTCCCCACGTGGGAGGGGAGGGAGCGAGGGGCACCTTGACTCTCCTTCCAGAAAGATCTGCTGACAGAGACAAACTTCCCTGCCCCCACCCTCTCTGGCTGTGGCTGGCAGGCTGCTCAAGCAGATCGGGTGGGGAGGACGCCTTCCTCCTTCCCTCCCTGTGCCCACCACAAACTGCAGGTGGTGGCTCTCAGGCTCCCTACTAGCGGCTGAGACCTGGGAGACAGACAAGTTCAGGGGAAAGAAAGGTCTTGGGGAGCAGGGCTTCTCACGCTGTAATGGGAAGACACCTTTCTAGATCCCTGTTCTATGCACATGCTGACTCGGTGGGCAAGGCCCTCTGCCCCCCCTGACAACTCCCAGGGCCGCTGCAGCTCGGTCGGGGGTCACATCTGAGCAGCACAGGGTAAGAATGCCCACACGGCAGCTCTCGAGCCCCAGCCCTCTGACGGACCATAAGCAGCTGGTACTCACTAGGGCAGGGCCAGGCTGGGCCGACAGCCACCAGCCCCTGATGTCCCTAACGAACAAGTGGTCCTCTCCAGCCTGGCACGTGGTACCGTTGATGGCCCTGTGCCCAGAACAAGGAAAACATAAAATCTCATTTCAAGCCCCAATGATGGTTTGGTTCAGCTTTCCTAGCTTTATAGAAACTTAATTCCATGCATTTTTCTTAAATGCAAGGCTGCAAGGCACCTGCTTAAAACGATTTTTTTTTTCTCCCTCTCTCCATTTGAGTAGACAGGCAGAGCCAGTGACTTTTCTACCCTTTTTTTTTTTTTTTTTTTTTTTCTGAGCTCTGGTTTGATGGGTCTTTGCCAAGTCTGACTGGATGGTTCTCCATGTTGAACTCTCATCCTGGTTCTCCTCTGCACGTACCTGAGGGCGAGCGCTTCTGCAGCCGCCGCTGCTGCCGCGGGTGATGAGCTATGTGACTTGAGGAAGTCTCTTAACTTCTCGGAACCCCAAATCTCTTTATAAAATGGGCTCACTAATAATACTCCATAGAGTGGTCACTACCACATTTACTGATTTTTTTTATTTAATTTTCATTTTTTTAAAATTTATTTGCAGGGAGAGAGAGAATAAATTTATAGGCACAGGGTCTCTAGCAGCTACAAACAAACTCCAGATACATGTGCCACTTTGCACATCTGGCTTAATGTAGGTACTGGGGAATCAAACCCAGGTTGTTAGGCTTTGCAGGCAAGTGACTTAACCACTGAGCCATCTCTCCAGCCCTTTTATTTTTATTTTTTTTTAAAAAAAGGAAGCATAAACATTAGAGTACTACAAAGTAGCCAACAATAAAACAGGATTATTGTGGCCCAGTGTTTAAGCCAAGCAGAATGACACATGTCTGTAATCCCAGCTACTCAGGAGGTTGAGGCAGGAGGATCTCAAGTTCAAAGCCAGCCTGAGCAATTTAAATAAAAACTTAAAAGAGCTGGTGATATCAACTCAGTGGTAGAGTGCTTACTTAGCATGCATGGGGTGTAATCCTCAGTACTAGGGTGGGAGTGGAGCTTTTAAGCGCAGGTCTTGGAGCCAGAGGGTCTGGAATGGAATCCTTACTTCCCCAAGAATCAGCTGTGTGGCCATGGGTGAGTGACCTGACTGCTTTGAGCCTCAGTATCCCCTCCTATAAGAAGAGAATCATATTATTTTCAGGATTATGATGAGGAGTTAACTAAATGATGTTTAGATATTGTTCAACCCAGTTCCTGATACGACACACACACACACACACACACACACACACACACACACACACTCCAAACTGGCCTGGTGCCACTTGCACCCTGGTTTTCTCCTTAACAGTTATTATAAACATATCCCCAGTTATTATATTATTGGTGGCAATATAATAAGTATTTGGGTGAATGTGTGGGAATGCATGGACTATATTCTCGTTGGCCATTGTGGTTGTTGGGCTGGAGTCAAGGATTAAAAGTTTACAAAGGAGGGGGCTGGAGAGAAGGCTTAGCAGTTAAGGCGTTTGCCTGCAAAGCCAAAGGACCTCAGTTCGATTCCCCAGGACACAGGTAAGCCAGATGCACAAGATGGTACATGTGTCTGGAGTTCATTTGCAGTGGCTAAAGACTCTGGTGTGCCCATTCTCCCTCTCTCTCTATCTGCCTCTTACCCTCTCTCTCTCTCTCAAATAAATAAAATAATTTTTTAAAAAAGTTTACAAAGGAAGCTGGACGTGGTGGCACATGCCTTTAATCCCAGCACTTGGGAGGCAGAGGTAGGAGGATCGCCATGAGTTTGAGGCCACCCTGAGAACACAGAGTGAATTCCAGGTCAGCGTGGGCTAGAGTGAGACCCTACCTCAAAAAAACAAAAACAAAAACAAAAAATTTACAAAGGGGCTGGAGAGATGGCCAAGCAGTTAAGGCGCTTGCCTGCCAGGCCTAAGGACCCAGGTTTGATTCTCCAGGTCCCACATAAGCCAAATGCACAAGGTGACACATGTGTCTGCAGTTTGTTTGCAGTGGCTAGAGGCCCTGGTGAGCACATTCTCTCTCCCTCTCTCTGTCTCAAATAAAAAATAAATTTTTTAAAAAGTTTACAAAGGAGAAAAGAAGCCCAATAACTATTTCCTTCTCTTTCTTTTCAGCCACCTCCTCGGAGCCATATCCCTGGTCCAAAAACAGCCAGAATCAGCTAAGACCTTGACCAGCCGGCCTGTCACTAAGCTCAGGCCGCCAGTGAAGAAGCCCAGTCCTCTTCCTTCCGGGGCCCTTTGCTAACCCCTAGAGCTGTTCTGCTCGGGTTAGAGGTAAGGTCACCCATCGCTGTCTGAACCAGCAACAAGTGGCCCAACAGGAATGCCCAGGAGACATAGGGAAGGAACTGGGCTTTCCGGACACAGGTAAGGGGTTATGGGATACCCCATTTTGCTCACGTCAGAGGAGGGCTCCCCCAAACAGAAGGAGACTGTAGGGCAGGAGAGTGAGCCCCAGAAGGGTGAGGAGGACCGATCTTTTCTGTCATTGCTGCAGGGATAGGAAGGTACCTTCTTCTTCAGGCTCTGACTTTCCCAAACCAGTTCCTGAAGCAGCGAAAACCCCCAGCAAAGCTCAAAGAATGAAGAACTGGAACCTTCTATCCCGTAACCTAGCTTCATCTACCCACTCCTTCCTCTGCCCTGCTGCCCCTTCCTGGCATCTCATTGTCTGTCACCCACACCCTGGGCCTTCTCCTCCTATGTAACACAATCTCCTGTGGAAAATGTTCCCTAGAAGCGGTCTGACCCTGGAACTGGGTGGCGAGCCACTGTAAGCCTGCAGAGACTCACTTGCCCCCGCTGGCTGCCCATGGGGAAGAAGCTTGGGATTAGAAAGAAGTAAGTGTGGCAGGCAGAATGGGAGACTCTCTGGCCACAGGTACATTGCCTCTGTCACCCAGGAGTGTTGGTCCAAAACCAGCAGTGGTGGCTCATGCCCGGCACTTGGGAGGCTGAGGCAGGATTGCCATGAATTCCAGATCAACCTGGTCTACACAGTGAATCCCAGCTTGGGCTGTAGAGTGAGAGTCTGTGTTGAAAATAAAGAATCTGGGCCGGAGAAATGGCTTAGCTGTTAAGGCACATGCCTGCGAAGCCTAAGGACCCAGGTTCAATTTTCCAGGTCCCACGTAAGCCAGATGCACATGGTGATGCATACATCTGGAGTTCATTTGCAGTGGCTAGAGGCCCTGGGGCACCCATTCTCTCTCTCTCCTTCTAATAAATACATAAAAATAAAATAAGATAAAATAAAAAAGCTAAGCAAAAAGAGAGCCATGACAAGTAGCCTTCCACACCCAACAAAATCGGTGGATTAAATGAAAGCCGCAGAGATTTGAGTGGGATATAAGCAGACAACCTGATAAAATACACAGGCAAAGATGATGTGCGGCTGTCCCAGGAAGCAGGGCTGGAATGGATTCGGCCTGGGAGCTGGCTCAGTTCTGTAAAAATATGAGTTACATGGATAAATAGGAGACAGAGGATCGGCCATCTCACTCCTCCTGGTCTAGAATCCAGTCATTTAACCTTGCCATGGCGTATACGTTGCCTCAACGACCTATATGAGCTTGACTGTGGCATTCACAAAGGGCTCCACCAGCAGCCCCACCCCCACTCCAGCATCCTGAAGGCACGTTTGGCTGTGAGACAAAGTTGGGGAAACCCAACTGTCGATACAGCCACTCTCTACAATCAGGCAGAATTAATTGTGTGAACACCATTGATCAAACCACTTAATACTTACAGGGACTGAGAAGGAGCTGAAATGTAATTTCATTCCCAACCTGCTCACCCCTAATGAAACTCCTAATAAGTCTCTAATTTTTCTCTCAGATAAGGGCTGATAGGTGGAAATGGGGGTGGAGGGGTGGAGGAGGGGCAGGGAAACTTCTCCTCTCTTTGCTATGCTCCATCTAGACAGCTCCAAGTGCAGCACCCATTCCGCAGCAGCTTGTCAGGAGTCACTCTGAGGGTTGCAGCTGACCCGAGCTGGATTGGGGGCTTGGATTATGGACATAGATGACCCCAAGCTGTGAGTGAGGTTGGCAAGATTCCATTCCGACTCGGCTTCTTTAGGATGATCATTCCAACACTCAAGGGTAGGTAACCCCTTTTTAGACTGGAAACAAAACTCATGTAGGCCGTCTGTCCCCTGCAAGGGGTGGGGGTGGGGAGCATGAGCAGAAGTGATTCAAACATGTTGGAGAGGAATCATTCCATGAGCGTGGTCACAAGGTAGGGTGAGTGGCGGCTCAAGTCCTGAGCAGACTGAAGGAATTCTCTTTTAGGGCATGCACACGCATCCACATGTGTAGATACAGGGCACCAATGTGTTTCACATAAGCACCCACATACATACACTGGGGCCCGATGTCTGTGAGGCCAGAAACCCTGTCTTTCACACTATTTTGTCCAGCGCCCTAGGAAGTGTTTGAAATGTAGCATGCAGCAGGTACTCAACAGATACTTGGAAAGAGCACACATGTATGTACACACATGTAGCATGCAGCAGGTACTCAACAGATATTTGGAAAGAGCACACATGTATGTACACACATGACAAGCACACACGTGTATACAGGCAAATGTACACGCTGTTCTGTGGGAGGCAGGGACCCCAGCAATCTTTCCTTTTTCTTTTTTTGTGGTGCTGGGTTTGAACCCAAGGCCTTGTGCATGCCAAGCAAGTGCTCTATAACCGAGCTATGTCGCTAGCCACCCTTGACCCCAGCTAGCAGTCTCTTTTGCCATTTTGTCCCTGGCCCATACTCGGTGCTTGGACACATCAGTACAGGCCTGGCTCATCTGCTACTGAGCCCAGATCATCCCTTGAGACCAAGCTGTGCCTCGCGCCCCCCCCCCCCCCGCAGAGCCACTCCCATCTTCTCCTTGCAGGGTCCTGGTGGGTCTCTCAGGGATCCTTGCTCCATTGCATAACACCTGTTTAGACTGGTTCCTACAGGTGTCTGGGTGCTATTAACATGTACCCAGACTGGGAATATCTCAGAGAAAGGACCCTCTCCACTACCCAGGTGGGAACTCCCAGATAGCCCCCCTCTTCTAATGCCTGTATGTTCCTCCACAGTCTGAAAATTCCACAGGGGTCAAGCTTCCCTTGCTGCATTCTTTAAATTTGTTTTTATTGTCAACTTCCACAATGATAGATAATAAACCATGACAATTCCCTCCCCCCTCACTTTCCTCTTCACAACCCCGCTCTCCATCACATCCCCTCCTCCTCTCAATCAGTCTCTCTTGTACTTTGATGTCATCATCTTTTCCTCCTATTGTGAGGGTCTGGTGTAGGTAGTGCCAGGCACTGCAAGGTCAAGGGTATCCAGGCCATTTTGTGTGTGGAAGAATGCCTTGCTACCTCCTCCTCCTCCTTCTTCTCCTCCTTCTCCTTCTTCTTCTCCTTCTTCTTCTCCTCCTCCTCCTCCTCCTCTTCCTCCTCCTCCTCCTCCTCCTCCTCCTTCTTCTTCTTCTCCTTGTTCTTCTTCTTCTTCTTCCTCCTACTTTTGGCAGACCCAGAGATAGAATTCAAGGACTTTATACCTATTTAGGCAAGCACTCTACCACATTTCCATCCCCAGTATCCACTTTTTAAATTTTCAATTTTTTTATTTTTCTAAGTTGTCCAGGCTGGCTTTGGAACTTCCTCATCCTCCCAAGAGGCTGGCATTACAGGTGTGCACCTCTATGCCCAGCCTTTGGCATATGTGTGCATGCACATGTGTGTGTGTGTGTTTACTGGTCCATGTGTTTTAGGTAGCCCTTCCTTCCTGGGCTTAGTGTAGTATAATCAAATTAAGATTTCTCTGCCCTAACTCCCCAGGGCTCAACTGAAAGCCTGGGATTATAACCTCTGGGGCAGGAACACAGGATGGCATTGCCCACATCTGAGCCTTCACTGCCGTCTCCTGCAGCTTTATTCCTACCTCGGCTCCTTTACCTGGCTTCCGGTAACCTGGGAAGGAGGTAAGCGGACAGGGAGGGTGGGGCGAGGTGGAGGTAGTGGAGGGTAGTTATTTACAAAGCCCATGCCCTGAGGACCCTTGTCCTGGACAACAATTACAGCCCCTTAATTAACTGAATGCAGTTGGCCTGTCGATGGACGCATGTCCCCTACCGAAGTTTGCTGTGCCTGCCGCTCTCTAGTACTGGTTAATGAATATAAATCAGATAGTTTATAGTTAGCAAGCAGGGAACAGGCTGGCAAGGGCCTGAATTCCAATGCAGATGCCTGAGGATAGGAACATGCCCTCTATCACGGAGGCCAGGGCACCCACGGGGGCAGCACAGGTATTGGAGGGAGGCCTGCCTGTGCCTATGCTCAGGCTGTGACTGCACACACACACACACACAGTTGCATGTGCAGCCTGTGTACAAATGAAGCACCCAGCACAGCGCTGCGTGACACAGAGGTGAGGGATGCACGCGCTCTCCATGGAAACACCGGAGAAGCGCAGCACCCAGGAAAGCCCGGCTCCTGCCTCCTTCCGGAACCCACAGAGCTAGCTGGGCATGGTAGCCCATGCCTGTCACCCCAGCACTAGGACAGGATGGAGAGTCTGAGACCATCCTGGCATGCACAGTGAGTTTGACAGAGCAAGATCCTGTCTCCAGACAAACAAACAAACGGCCCTGAAATACAAAAGAAAGAAAGAGAAGGAAAGAAGGGAGGGAGGAAGAAAGGAAAAGATCCACACATGGGGCTGGAGAGATGGCTTAGCGGTTAAGGCATTTGCTTGTGAAGCCCAAGGACCCAGGTTTGATTCCCCAGTGCCCACATAAGCCAGATACACAAGGCCACGCATGCTTCTGGAGTTCATTTGCAGTGGCTGGAGACCTTGGCACACCCATTCTCTCTCTCTCTATATATATATATATTTGCCTCTTCTCTCTCTTTCAAATAAATAAAATATTTAAAAAAAAGAAAAGGTCCAGAGCCTGTGCCCACTGCCTCTGCAAGAAACAGATCCATTTTGACTCCTGCCAGTCCCCTCTGGTCATGAGTGAGTCCGTAACCAGGATGTTGAGCAGGCTTCCCCTCCTCAAGCTAGAGTCCGTACACTGAGTAGGGCTGTGGCTGTAGGGCGCTTAACTCCAGGCAGGGAGGCTTCTAGAATGTGTGTGAGCTCTGCTGGCTGCAGAGGAAGGACACCAGCATGGTCCTCACCCAGGACCAGGTTCATAGGCTGGTGTTCTGTGCACAGAGCCCTGAGCATAGAAGATTCCATGCTCTCGTGCTCTTCTGTCTTGACATTGTGACTTTTTTTTTTTTTTTTTTTTTGGTTTTTCGAGGTAGGGCTTCACATTAGCCCAGGCTGGCCTGAAATTCACTCTGTAGTCTCAGGGAGGCCTTGAACTCACGGCAAATCTCCTACCTTTGCCTCCCAAGTGCTGGGATTAAAGGTGTGTGCCACCACTAACCTCGTGGCTTTTGAACAAAGGGCTTTGCATTTTTATCTTGCCTTGGGAAAGCCCACATTATGTGGCTGGCCCCACTCTCCCTCTTTGACATAGAGCCAACGGGACACAGGCGCAAAGTGTCAGTTTGGGACTCTGTTCTTGAACAGAGCTCCAGCCACAGGGGGGTCTCATGTGGAAAGTTCATTTTACTAGACGTGGAGTTCTGTCCTGCTGCCTGAAAAAGTCACCTCACTTTTCTGAGTTCTAGGTTTAGGCTTCCAAAGAATTTCTGCCAGCTCAGCCACCTCTTCCTGGAGGGGGAAAAAAGTATCAACGTCCTCAGAATGTTACTTCTCTGTGTGTGTCTCTGTGTCTCTGCCTCCCTCTCCCATCTCTCTCTCTCTCTCTCTTTCTCACACACACACACACACACACACACACACACAAAGTCTCGCTACAGAGCTGCATCCCTGTCTCCTGGAAGATGGAGTTGGGGCATCTCAATCCCAGGCAAGTCTGAACACGTTGCCCCCGAAACCCAGGGCTGAGCCAACACCTCTCCCCGGCTTGTTCACCCCCCTCGCAGGGGGTGGAGGCTGCATCTGGGGGGAGTGTGTGTGGGGGGGGGTCATAGCGTGGTGAGGACAGACAAAGTAATTGGCACCCAGGGCTTGATGTCACCCCGCGTTCTGCCCCGCTGGTCTCAGCTGGGAGGGGCGACAATTATTTACTCCTCCTGAGCTCCCCTGCTGGGAGAGCTGCAGGAGGAGGGCGAGTATCTGCGGGTCATGGAGACAAAGGAAAATGATCCTATGACCACAGTGTGAGTGGCGCTGGGCAGGGCCCAGGGATGCCAGAGCGGCTGTGCCCACAGAGGCTCAGCGAATGGAGTGTGTGTGGGACCGACCCTATCTGGAGCCTTAACAGGAGACTGAAGGTCCAAGAGAAGGGGGGCATGTCACCAGTACTCCCACCCCCGGCTGCCCCTAAGGGTCCAGCAAGGAGCCCTGGACAGCGGCGTGGGTAATGGGGGCCTCCATCCCTGCGAGGAGGTAACCTAGGAGAAGCCCAGTGTCCTTCAAGCTACTCTCATTTCCACAGAGCCAACTTGGGAAAGTGGATGTCACTGATGCCCCACCAATAGGTTTTTCACAAAAACATCCTGCGATCCTGGCTAGGGTACTGTGGTCACACCCATTTCACAGATGGAAAGGTACAGAGGACACCTGAGCTTTGTGGAGGTTAAAATCTCAGCGGGTCCTCCTATGGCCCATCAGTCGTTCCTGAGGAAATCAGCACCCTGCCATGGCCCCTATCCCTCTCCCATATCCCACACACCGCTCAGAGATGGGCAGCTGCTCCACGTGCTCAGAAGAGGAGCTGGTCCTGGGGACTCCAGTACTCCACATACTGTGTGCTGATGACACTTTCAGCAGGTAAAGTCACCGGGCGGGGGCAGGAACCCAACTGGATTTTCGGAGACTTTATTTTTACTTATTTATTTTTAATATTTTTATTTATTTGTGTGTGTGAGAGAGAGAGAGAGAGAGAGAGGGAGAAAGAAAGAAAGAAAGAAAGAAAGAAAGAAAGAAAGAAAGAAAGAAAGAAAGAATATATATGGGTGTGCCAGGGCCCTCTTGCTACTGCAAATAAACTCCAGACACGTGTGCCACTTTATGCTTTATGTGGGTACTGGGGAATTGAACCTGGGGCCAGCAGGCTTTGCAAGCAAGTGCCTTTTACCACTGAGCAATCTCCCCAGCCTGAGACTTTTAGCCCAGAGAACCATGCTCCCCCACATACCCAAGACACCCCAAAGGGGCCTTATCTAGGAAACCCAGAGTTGGGGAGGTCGGCTTGACAGAGGGAGAGGGTTTTTCTGTGTATTTGGGTTCTGACTTGGTGAGACTTTGCTAGGCGCATGCGGGCTCTCTCTCTCTCTCTTTCTTTCTTTCTTTTTTCTCTTTTTTTTTTTTTTTTTTTTTTTTTCGAGGTAGGGCCTCACTGTAGCCCAGGCTGACCTGGAGTTCACTATGGAGTCTCAGGGTGGCCTCGAACTCAATGGTGATCCTCCTACCTCTGCCTCCTGAGTGCTGGGATTAAAGGCGTGCACCACCACGCTCGGCTCTCTCTCTCTCTTTGTGATAGATCCAATCCTCCAGCTGGGGCCACTGAAGACACTCGCAGAAGTCAAGAGCTCTGTGGATTGATCAGGGAAGGCTTCCCAGGGAGGCGATGTTGAGAGTTACTTGGGACAGGGCAAGAATGAGCCTGTACCAAGACAGGAAACCAAGTAGAGGACCAGTCCTCACCCCTCCTGGTCTCAGGGCTCCGCAAAGCATGGGGTAGCCAGCTCTTCACCTTAATGTGAAAGCAGGACCTTTATCCCAACCTCTGATACCAGCCTGCAGACGGCAAGGCAGATGCCAGGCGAGGCATTTCCAGGAGCACCCCTGCTTGGAACTAGCAGTCAGGAAGCCTTCCATAGGTGTAGTCCTGGACATCCGGGCATCCATGGACAGCTGCCCTGCCTGGCTAGGGAGGGTGGGTGGGGAGGCAAGGAACACATACGAGCTTTGCCTTTTCTCTCCATTCCACTCAGGAGGCTCGGCCATGGTCAGACACCAACACGGCCCCAGTCATCCGAGCTGGGTCCCCTTTCCTCCTGCTGGCATGCAGAGGCAGGGGGCCACCTCCAAGACTCTCACACTGGTCCCTGAATTTGTGGGAAAGAGGAAATGGAGACTGAAGACTGGGACAGCTGATGTGAGCTCCGCCAGCACTGTTCTCCACCTGTGGGGCTTCACAGCGCAGGAAAAGCATAGGCCTAAGGGCTCTAGCTCAGCCACCTGTGACCTTGAGACAGTGTCATGACCCCAGTGGCCCTCAGGGGCCCCTGTGTGCCAACCCTTACCTCCACAAGCACACTGAAAGATGTAGAGATAACCCAGGTGGCCAGCCTGACCACCGGCCCTAGAGTATTGTCACCTGTTATAATTATATAAGTGTCCACTTCTACATGGTGGTGGGGGAGGCCGTCCTGAAGCCCCCATCTAGGCTCAGGCTCTGAGTTCTTTCTTCCCCGACCCCAACCCCCACCACCACCCACTCCAGGTCTGCCCAGCCCACAATGGGGAATGTATGTTTGGAGACAGGCAAGGCAAGCCAGGGAAAGGTTGACTGCTTTCCCCCCCCCACCCTCCCTCCCTGCAGTGTGGGTGACACCGGCGAGAGGCGAGCAGCTGACCCGGGTTTGAATTTAGAGTGTTCATTAATACGATATTATGCCATATGCTCCCGCACACTGGCTCCCTCTAATGCAGCCGCCAATTTGCTGAGCGGCCCTAATTAGTAATGGTATAATGAGAGTATTCAGAGGGTAATGTGGTGGGTGGGGACGAGGGATGGGATTGCTCCTGGCCAGTGGGGGAAGCGGAGGGGGGGTCTGGGTGTAGGGGAGGGGTTTGGGGGTTAGGGGTCATCTTGACCAGAGCTGATTAAAGTCCAGGAGAGCAGACACCTCCTCTCCGCACAAACCCCATTTTCTTAGGAAGCAGAACTGCAATGGCGGCGTGGGGTGGGTGGTGGTGGTGGGCATGAGGGTGGAAGGGACGAGAAGGGAGGCAAGAGGTGAAGGAAGTGGTAACTGGAAGAACTGTAATGGTGGTGGTGGGGTGGTGATGTGTGTGTGGTGGAGACGCCGGGCCCCTAAGTCCTGGCCGCCCCAACCTACTAGTCACTCTGCTGGCCTCCCAGAATGACTTTACGTCATAGTATGGTCCCTATCAGGTGGGGAAACTGAGGCTTGGTAAGGCTCGAATGTCATTCAAGTGGTGAGGGAGCAGAGGGCTGGCGACTCGGATAACAGTCTCCAGAGCTGGGCATCACCGGGTGTTTGGCCGTCACTGGGTAAAGCCATGGTCCTCAGCAAAGGGGAAGGAGCAAGATGGAGGGGCTAAGGGTGGTGATGGAACTGTGCTAAATCCTCTCCTCTCCTCCTCAGTGCCCTATCTGTCCCCTGGCACCCTGTCTCGGACTGTGGTTCTCCTGTCTTCATCCCTAGGTAGACAACTCGCAGGATTCCCGGTTGTGAAGCCACCACAAAGGAAGACTGGGACACGCTCAGCCCTTTGGTGGCTGCTTTTGCCAGTCGCCCAGTGGAAGCTTCTGAGCTCACAGCAAAGTCTGTCCTTAGCTGCAGATGAAGCCCAGGGGGGTCCCAAGGTCTATGAAGTATTCATGCCCCAGGCTCAAGGCTGCCTCACCCTCTCATGCCAAGGGCAGTAGGAGCAAGCGGGTGAGCACGGGAACCTTCTTCCTTGAGATCATCTTGCCACTGTGCCCTTCTCAGCCCCTCCTTCCCAGGCACGGCTGGGCAGCGCTCCCTCCCTGGGTGATCACAGCTCTCCCGCCAACCCACGCTCAGGAGATGAAATATTCATCACGTACATATTGGCTCCTCCAGCGGCTTTTAGGGAAAGCAAATGAGACTGGCTCTGGGAAGGAAATGAGTGTGAGGCTGGGGTGCGTGGGGGGGGGGTGCGGCAACAAGGGTGGGCAGTGGCTTCCAATGCAGTCTCTCTTGGACACAGCTTCTGGAAGCCTGATGTCCCTTCCATTCCTAGGGCTACCCTACCGACCCCTTCCACCTTTTCTGGAAGATGGAGAGTTGGCAGTTTCCACCCTCCAGCCGCCAGGCCAGACATGTGAGGCCCAGATTCATCTAACCAACAGCCCCCCCCCCCCGTGCTATTCTAAGGGTTGCCCCACTTGCGTGGAGAGAACAAGAAATGGGCCCCAGGGGCTTAAGACTATGTGGGACAAATTCGGTGGGCAAGAAAGGCCTCTCTGAAAAAGTGACGTTCGCACCAAGGGTAAAAGGAACAGTTCAAGAGTCCAGAAGTGGCATGGAGGGTGACACGGGCCTACAATCCCAGCTACCCAAGAGGCTGAGGCAGGAGGATCACAAGTTTTGATCAACTTGGACCCCATAGTAAGCTCAAGGCTAACCTGGGCATCTTAGACCCTGTGTCAAAATTTAAAAAAGTCAAATGAAGGGCTGGGGATGAAGCTCAGTGGTAGAGCACTTGCTTAGCATGGGCAAGGCCTTAAGATCTTACCCCTCTACCCTCAGTATTAGGAAAAAAAAAAAAAAAGGGAAAGAACTTAGAGTGTTGAAGAGCAGCCTTCTAGAAAGGCCGGTGTAGTTTTGAATCAGAGACAATGAGTTGAGAGGGCCCCAAGCACCTGGTCCCACAGCCTCACAGGCCACTGGGGATTTGGGGTTTATCTAAGGGCAGAGGAAAGTATAGAGACACAGAAAGAGCAGCTGGGGTTGGAGCCAAGAAGCTGGCTGTGAGCCGGCGCGCTCACTCAACCTTCTAAGCCTTACCCTTCTCACCAGGGAGCCAGGGCAGCAAAGTCCAGCCCGGCCTGTCACTCCTTCCTGTCAGTAGGAAGCCTTCCTTCACAGGCGTCTCCCAAACCCTCTGTGGATAACACCAAGTCACCAAACCTCAGAACCCTGGCATGGAGCAGGACTTTGGAGGTCTGTCATTCAGTAGATGTTTATTAGGCAACTGCTGTGCAACTGGTCCTATCATACAGGAGGTGGACATGACAGACACAGAGTGAGGGCCAGAGGGAACTAAAGCAGCCCATTTCTTCAATGGGCAAGGGCAAGGTCACACTGTGCCAGCCCTTAGGGCAGAGATCTCCTAAGGATGCAAGAATGGGTGCCCCTCCCCTCCTCCAGCTGTTGAGCTCTCTCACTCCCACTGAGCACCTGACTGGGAGAGCAGGTGACTCCTGTCCCTTGACCCTGCTAAAAAATAGGAAAAGCTTCCTCCTCCTCCTCCTCTTGGAGAGAGAGAGTGTGTGTGCATGCACCAAGGACAACCTCAGGTGTTGTTCCTAAGCTGCCATCCACCTTTTTTTTTCTCCTATTTATTTGAGACAGACAGACAGACAGACAGACAGACACACACACACACACAGAGAGAGAGAGAGAGAGAGAGAGAGAGAGAGAGAGAGAGAGAGAAATAAAGAAAATGGGCGCACCAGGGCCTCCAACCACTAGAAATGAACTCCAGATGCATGCGCCACCTTGTGCATCTGACTTAATGGGTCCTGGAGAATCAAACCTGGGTCATTTGGCTTTGCAGGCAAGCACTTTGCTGAATCATCTCTCCAGCCTGCTACCCACCTTTTTTTTTTTTGTTGGCCTGGAACTCACTAAGTAGGCTAGACTGGCTGAACAGTGAGCCCCAGGGATCTGCCTTCCCAGTGCTGGGATTATAAGGTTGTTACCATCTGGCTTTTTTTTATTTTTACACTGGTTCTGGGAAGCCTAGGTCCTCAAGCACTTTACCAACTGAAGAATCTGCCAGCCCAGAGAGGAAGTGTTCTTCTGGGGGCTCAGGAAGCTCACTGGCATGGTTGTGATAGGCCTGGACAGATAGAAGGGCCTTAGTTGTGTAACATGGAAGCTCACTAGCAGGAATGATCCGTGGCTTGGAAACAGAAAGGTGGAGGATGTGTATGTTAAATAGTAGGTAGGCAGGTCTGTGAGAGGGAGAGGAAGAGGGGGTACCTGATGACCCTGGAAGGACCATATCCCCAGTAGCAGGGGATCCCAAGAGCTCGTTGAATCGGGGACTGGCCCTTGCAAAGCCCTGTGCTGTGTCAGAAATGGCAGAAAAGCCCCGAATCAGGAGTAGGCCAGCGCAGCGGTGCAGGTGACCATCACCCACGGGAGCAGGGCAGCCACGTGGAAGAGAAAGAAAGGAGCTTCTGTGAGAGGCAGGGGAGGCGCTGCGGCCCAGGCCACTCTGGTGGAGTGTGAGGAGGTAGGGAGGGAGGAGACGGAGCTTTCAGAAGATGGGAGATTTAGCACCCTTTATCGATTCCAAGAATATTTCCTGAGCACCTGCAGAGGGTCAGGCCTGTGCCATTCAGGCAGGAAATTGAGCAAAATTGTGCAAAACCCAGAGGCACTGATTTGTCCTTCCTTGGGTTGGGGGATGGGGACGTGAGGGCAAAGGGTCATCGGGCAGCTAGTGCCTATCTCAGAGCCTTGACTTTGCTCTCTGTAAAATGGCAGCATTTCAAAGGACAGTCATCTTTCCCCAGGTAGCTGCCAGGTCCAGGGAAACACCAGGGGCCGTGGTTGTGACAACTTTAACATACCCAGTAGCATCAGCCAGTGCATCCTGAGTCCTTCCTTGCCAGTTCTTCTAGAAGCTCTGGGAGCAGAACTGGTGACGATCCAAGGGAGGACACCGAAACCTTTTGCAGAACTGGAGTTCAGGGACCTGACTCCCACTTTCTGGGACTTCACCCCTTCTCAGATGCTCTTTCCTGGTAGGCCACTTGGGACCAGGAGCTCATTGGCCCCGCCTTCCTCTCTCCTAATGGCAGTCGTACCTTCCCATTGCAGTGTGAGGGTCGAGGTGTGAGATCCAGGGCACCTTCCTGGGGGTGGGAACATTTTTGAAGAGAATGGAGGGGAGAGGTAAAGGTGGGGGAAAAAAGAATATTCCAGAAGACCCTGTGTAGCATTAAAACAAACGCAGGGTGCACACCGGGGCTGGGGGCTGAATGTGAAGTCTTCTTTCTCCACACCCTATCACAAGCTTTCCAGGAAGTTTGGAGTCTCCCCCTGTACTCCCCCCCCCCCACCCACCAGGGTGAAGGTTTGCGGGGAATGTTCTCCCGCAGAACTCGGCATGAAATAAATTCCATTCTTACTCTGCAAATGACACTGCACATAAATATTCAGTAAATTAGCAGCACGCTTTTATAGATTTATCAGTCATTGCAGGCACAAAATGACAGGCAATGTTGTAGCTGAAATATTAATGCTGACAAATTAATGATTTCTGAGTAAATGATGTCATTTTTGCACCGTTTCATTAAAATTTACTCACTTCTGCTTCATTTCTGGCCCTAAAAAAAATTAAAATCATTTCTTTTTCTCTTTCTTCTTTCTTTTTAGTATGGGATAGGTTCCCAAACCTGAGAGGGACATAAATTTTTTTTGTTGTTGTTGCCAGTAGCACCCCGGAAATAGAGATGGGGAGAGGGGCAGGCTTGGTTTCCTCACTGTAGGCTCTAGGGAGGGGCTAGGAAAAGACTTCCTTCCACCTTGTCCCAGACAAAGGTCCTGGGCATCTGCCATTAGTCTAAAGGAACAGAATAAAAGTGGTTTCTTTGGGTACAACCTGGAGTGAAGGTGGGAATTGCAAGGGAACTCGGGCCAGGTATCCCGGGGCAGGGTGCATGGAAGAAGAGGGAGTGGAAGAGATTTCCTCTCTGCAGGCTCCAGGGCCTCTACGGTTTACCAATGCATGTCTCCACCCTTGCAGTGAATTCGAGGAATGATCAATGCCTCAACTTCTCTAGTAGGTAGAGTGCAACGTGCCAACCGTATTCAATGCACCCGACCACCCTCCTCACCAAGGCTTATCTAGGGAACGGATAGATTCAAGTTCAAATCCAAGCTGCTCATCTAGGCACAGGCTCAGTGTGACCTTGGGCAAGTCAATTCAGTCTCTTGGCAACTCCACTTTCCCCTTCTCCATCTCATTCTCCCAATCCCATTTCCCCATCTTTCTTGGGAGGATTTAGAAGGATAGTGTAAAGGCCCCTTGCGTTGAACAGGCTTCCCAGTTGGACATCCAGGGATGCACTTCCCTAGGACGGCAGCCTCCCCCCTCCACCCCCGTTCCCCGCACGCGGGAACGGAGCAATGCACGGTCTCAGATGACCTGACCAGGCTTTGAGGGTCTTGGGGAGGGGGGGGGTCACCAGGAGCACGTGGTACCACGCCTCCGTCCGCACCGCCCAGTGCAAGCCACCTCGCCAGCCTGGGTGGGCGCCACGGGAATGGAGGGCGGCGAGGCGGTGAGGCCAGGCGGACACAAAGGAGACGCGAGGGCGGCACGCGCGTCGGAGCCCGGCCGAGCCGTATCGGGCAATCTGCGGGCTAATTCGTGTCAGGGCCGGTCTCCTATCTCCTGCTCGGCTCCCCAGTCGCTGATAAAATTGAAGTGGAAATGAAGTTGGATGCTCCAGAGCGGCGCTGCGCGGCGATGGGGTGGGGGTGGCGCTCCGCGCGCCCCGGGCAGCTGCGCCCTCGGCGGTCGCCCTTGGCGCTGCCCTTGGCCGGGCCGGAGGGATGGAGCGCGCCGGGGGCGGCGGGGGGAGGGAAACTCGCCCCGTGCAGGCCCTAAGCCAGCGGCTACCTACAAGGTCCCCTGCCTTGGTGAAGCCAGCGATGGCAGTGGGGTTATCGTCTAACACGCATTGAGCTTATTGAGCGCTTATGTGCCAGGCTCCGTGCCAGGTGCTTAAAGTGAGTTATTCTCTCACTTAACCCTTCCTCTAACAGTCTATGGGTCGAGGGATTGTTCTCATTTTTACAGGGACAGACGAGGAGACACGATCTCCAGTCTCCTCTGTCCCAAGACAGCTAACAGCGGGGGGGGGGGGTGCGGGGGGGGGGACAACTCTCCACCTCCACGATACGCCTACACCCAGAAGGGCCCCATTCTACTGACAAAATGACAGAAACAGACCTTGGGGGTGGGTGTGTTGGCAGTTCAGGGGCCTATGCTGTCTTCCTTCCCACCCCCAACCCTGAACTCAGGGAGGCTGACCTTACCCACGCCCCCCGGGTGAGGACCTGGACTGAGAGGGAGCTGAGGACTAGGCTTACTTCTGGCCAGGATGCTCAGGCTGGCTCACAGAGCTGCCTTTCTGATTCTAAAACTTCCCACCAGCTCAGGATGAACACTATGTTTGGCCAGGCCATTTTTGTGGGATGGGGATAAGAGCATGGAGGAGACTCTTCCTCTCTATATTTTTTTTTGTTGTTGTTTGTTTGTTTGTTTTTTGAGGCAGGGTCTCTCTCTAGCTCAGGCTGACCTGGAATTCACTGTGTAGTCCCAGGATGGCCTCGAACCCACAGTGATCCTCCTACCTCTGCCTCCCAAGTGCTGGGATTAAAGGCGTGTGCCACTACACCCGGCTTGGAGGAGACTCTTCTAATGCTATTTGGTAATGATTTGCTTATATTAATTTTTATGTATTTATAACCTGTTTCCTGCCTACGTCACCCATCACTGCTTGCCTGCTCCCGGTTCCCCTGGCTACTGCCTTGCTGCCCGCTGCAGGATCTCCGTGTGTTCCAAGCCATCAGCTCCTTTCTGCCCAAGACCTTCACACAGCGTCTTCCTCCCGCTTCCAGGGCTCTTCTCCTGGGCAACGTTTTCACCTCTCAAGTCTCATGATCTTTTCAATAGTCCTTTTAATGACATTGATATGCCAAAATGTATACACTGTATTTTCTTTCAATTAGACATGAAGAGCAACCCAGTGTGAACACTTATTAGGTCACAAGGGAAGCCTTAAAAACATTCCAGGGAATTACCATTATACAGAACATGTGTTCAGACCACAGAGCAATGCAATTAGAAATCAACCGCAGGAAGAGAGCTAGCAAAAATGATAGCTGTTTTGTTCGCTAACAAAAACCCCACATGCTGGAAAGTAGAAAACTTCATTTCTACATTATCTGTGGGTTAAAAGGAAACCCACAGAAAGTATTAAATGTTTAGAGCTGAATGATAATGAATGTGCTTACCACTGAAATTGGCAGGTTTGTGGTTAAAAGCAGTGCTTAAAGAGAAATTTGTGGATTGAAGCGGGTGTTGTCAGCCTTAAAACTGTTCACCAAATGTTTCAAGCTCTCTGCCTTCTGTGCAAAGCTAGAGTAGGCTTTCTCTGTTTTACCCTTTATTTTCGTGTGTGTGTTGGGGGGGGAGGGCAGAGGTTGATGTCAGGTGTCTCCCTGGATTGCTGTCTAAGGTCTGCCCGTTGAACCGGCGGTCACTGACTGGGCTATTCTAGCTAGCCAGCTTGCTCTGAGGATTCCCGTCTCCTCCTCTCAAGTGCTGGATGACAGGTAGGCTTCCATGCCAAGCTGGCATTTATGTGGGTGCTTTGGATGTGAGCTCTGGTCCTTGTGCTTGTGTGGCAAGTGATTTTATCCACTGAGCCATCTCTAGCACCTGTTTTTCTTTTCTTTTAAATCACGTGCACACACACATTTTATTTATTTGCAAGCAGAGAGACATAGAAGAGAGACAGAAGTAGATGATAGAGATAGATAGATAGATAGATAGATAGATAGAGAAAAAATAGGTGTGCCAGGGGCCTCCAGCCACTGCAAATGAACTCCAGATGCATGCACCATTGTGCATCTGGCTTAGTGCATCTGGTGAGCACTGGAGATCAAACCCGTGTTGCTAGGTTTTGCATGCAAATGCCTTAACTGTTGAGCCATCTCTCCAGCCCTCATTTTTTTTTTTTTTTTTGAGGTAGGGTCTCACTCTAGTGCAGGTTGACATGGAATTCACTCTATAGTCCCAGACTGGCCATGACCTCACAGTGATTCTCTCACCTCTGCCTCCAGAGTGCTGGGATTAAAGGCATGTACCACCACACCCAGCTACAACAAGTTTTCAGTTTTATTTTTATGTTTTTGGTTTTTCTGAGGTAGGGTTTCACTCTAGCCCAGGCTGACCTAGAATTCACTATGGAGTCTCAGGGTGGCCTCAAACTCAGTGATCCTCCTATCTCAGCCTCCCGAGTGCTGGGATTAAAGGCTCCCACACCCGGCTAAATTTTATTTTATTTTATTTTTTAAAGATGTGGTCTTGCTCTGTAGCCCAGTGAGACCTAGAACTCAAGGTCCTCCCACGTGATTGGACCGCAGGTGTGCTCCACCACACCCAGCCTTAGAGAGAACATTCTTTTCAGACCACAATGCAAGAAAATTAGAAACAAACCCCAGAAAGATAGCTAACAAACCCTCTGTGGTTTGAAATGCAAAACCAAACTTCCAAATTATTCATGGCTAAAGAGAAAATTAGTGCAAATTAATTAAATATTTTAAATTACGTGAAAGGTCTAATCACCCAGCTATACCACTCCTGGATATATGCCTGATGGACTCCACATACAACAGAGATACCTGCACAACCACGCTTATAGCTGCACCACTCACAATAGTTAGGAAAGGGAACCAGCCCAAATGTCCATCTATAGATGAATGGATGAAGAAAGCGTGGTATGTATGCACAGTGGAATTTTATGCATCTATAAAAAGTGAAATCCCGCCAGTTGCAGGAAAATGGATAGAACTAGAAATTATCATGTTAAGTGAAATAATCTAGACTTAGATAAATATTGTGTGCCTTCTCATATTCAGAACCTAGATTCAAAATTGTGTGTTTGTAGGTCACAAACTAGTAAAGGGATCATAAAAGGGAAGAAAGAGAGCTGAAAGGAGGTGGGAGAAGACAGGGTAATGGAATGCAGTGACAGGAAAGTAGAGGGGAGAAATAACAGCTGGAGGACAGGAGGGGTCGTGGGGGAGAGCAGTGCAGGGGCGGGGGAATGACACGAAGAGGCCATGATGAAACCCATTCTTTTGAATGCCAAACTAAAAAAATTAATAAAAGAAAAAGGTTGCCGATTCTGAGCCAGTGTACATGCCTACTCGACTTGAACATGTGAGTTATGGGATGGAAGCCAAGGTCCTCGCTGTTGTAGTGGGTAGTTGTAGATAAGCTTGGAAACTGATTCATGCAATGATAGGTTAGTGTTAGAGGTATCAGTATGAACTCATGTGTAGCTTAATGTACAATGTCTACATATGGAATTTTATATAGAAATGCATAGATGGTTAGAAGCAATGACCTCCAAGATCAGTGACCACATCTAGCATCCAAATATCCATCTTTTGTTGTTTTTTCAAGGTAGGGTCTCACTAGCCCAGGCTGACCTGGAACTCACTCTGTAGCCCCAGGCTGGCATTGGACTCATAGCAGTCCTCCTACCTCTGCCTCCTGAGTGCTGTGATTAAAGGTGTGTGCCACCACGCCCCATCAAATAGCTATTTTTTTGTGTATGTATGTATGCATGCATGTATACACACACACACACACACACAAAGGAGCCAGCCAGAGGATGCTATCAGTTCTCTTCCTCAATTGGTCTCCACCTTAATTTTTTTTCCACCTTTATTTTTGAGACAGGATTTCTTGTTGAACCCAGAACTCACTGATTATTCTAGACTAGCTAGAAGCCCCAGGAATCCTCCTGCCTTCGTCTCCCCAGCACTGGGATTACAGGTGAGCTGTTGCACCAGCTTTTATGTGAAGTCAGCTCTCTAGATCTCTTTATAATTCCCCTCCTCAACTAAAACAAAACAAAACAAAACAAAACAAACAAAAAAACAGAGAGGATCACTGTGAGTTCGAGGCCAGCCTGAGACTACAGAGTGAATTCCAGGTCAGCATAGGCTAGAGTGAAACATACCTTGAAAAAAAAAAAACAAAACACCACAAACAGGATGGCTGGAGGGATGGCTTAGAGGTTAAGGCACTTGCCTGTGAAGCCTAAGGATCCAGGTTTGATTCCACAGGATCAATATAAGCCAGATGCACAAGGTGGCGCACACATCTGGAGTTCGTTTGCAGTGGCTGGAGGCCCTGGCATGCCCATTTCCTCTCTTTCTCTCCTCCCCCCACCTCTTTCTCTCTCAAATAAATGAAATAAAATAACATGAAAATATTTTTTTAAAGAACAGGGTCCTTAGAGGAATGTTTGAATCTAGGACTGGGGAGGGAACTATACAAGATGAGCCTGGGGATCTTGTAGTGCCAAAAACCCCGTAATGTTCAAAGGTGAACCAGGTCAGTGGAGGTATGTCTAAGAGACTTAGGAGCCAACCGGTGCAGCTCCAAGATGCCAAAGTTGACACCTTTTGAGTATGATTTGAGCTCAGTGATGTGATCTCTGTGCTCTGCTATCTTTGCTATTCATTCATTTAAGCCACCAATTTCTGGGGTCATTTGTAATATAGCAATAGGTATCTAATGCTGCATATAAGATAAGATACCTGAGTGATTAGAGGACCTATACTTTCTCTTCTCATAAATAAACAAATAAAATATTTTTGGAGGCATGAAAGTAAAATGGAGATTAATTGGGGAAGAAGGGTGCTAATGGGAGGGGTTGGGAGATAAGAGAAGGCAATTGGGGAGAATAAGATCAAAATACATAATATACATGCTTGAAAATGTCAAAAACATTTTTTTTAAAAAAAAGCGTGACATTGGCCAGTGTTTACCACAGCGATGCTAGCCCTCCATCAAAATCCATTCTTGGGCTGGAGAGATGGCTTAGCGGTTAAGCACTTGCCTGTGAAGCCTAAGGACCCCGGTTCAAGGCTCGATTCCCCAGGACCCACGTTAGCCAGATGCACAAGGGGGCGCACACGTCTGGAGTTTGTTTGCAGTGGCTGGAAGCCCTGGCACGCCCATTCTGTCTCCCTCTCTCTATCTGCCTCTTTCTCTCTCTGTCTGTTGCTCTCAAATAAATAAATAAATAAACATAACAAAAAACAAATTAAAATAAACTCCATTCTTGCAGGGTGTGGTGGCACAGGCCTTTTATCCCAGCACTAGAAGGCAGAAATGGAAGGAGCGCTATGAGTTCAGGGCCAGCCTCAAACTACATAGTGAATTCCAGGTCAGCCTGGTGTAGAGTAAGACCCCGCCTCAACCGCTACCCCCACCCCACATGCATCCCCCTTGTCATAACGGGGTTCTATTGTAGTGCGTGGCAGCGTAGCTGAGCACCACATTTCCAGGGTCTCTTGCAGGTTGGTGAAGCTATGAGGGTGCGTTCTTGCTTGTGGAATCTGAACATACATGATACGTCCTTTTTCCTTTGCACAGCAAGATTGTTTTCTTATATTCTTTCCTCTCTCTTCACCCAGACGGAACTCAAATGGATTTCAGCGAGGGATGATGGAACCTCCAGACGGAAGGAATGTGGGGTCCCTGAATGGCTCTGCAGAGTTAAGTCTGGAGTAAGTTATGGCCATGAACAGAGACTTTCTCCTTTAAGTCACATGAATGCTGGAACTCTTCACACCGATAAAACAGAATAGAGAGTCCAGGAACACATTCGAATCTGTATAGAGGGGCATGCCATATGTTAGAGATGTCCTCATTAATCACTAGGTGAAAGAAATAGTACTTAATAATAGATCTGTGACACATCGGTCACAAAAATAAAATACAGATGTTATAGTGACTTAAACATGAAAAACAATTAGAAGAAATATTGGGAAATACTCTTCATAGCCCAGAATAATGGTTTTTCATACAAAAAAAAGACATAGGGACTGGAGAGATGGCTCGGTGGTTAAAGATACTTGTTTGCAAAGCCTAATGGCCCAGGCTTGATCCCCCAGTACGCACCTAAAGCCCAAGACACAAAGTGGAGCATGCATCTGGAGTTTGTTTGCAGGAGCAGGAGACCCTAATGTGCCCATTCTCTCTCTCAAATAAATAAACATATTTTAATATTTTATTTATTTTTACTTGAGAGAAAGAGGCAGATAGAAAGAGAATCGGTGTGCCAGGACCTCTAGCCACTGCAAACAAACTCCAGACGCATGCACCATCTTGTGCCTTGGGCTTTAGGTGGGTACTGGGGTAGGTACTGGGGAATCGAACCTGTATTCTTAGGCTTCACAGGCAAGTGCCTTAACCATTAAGCTATCTCTCCAACCCAATATTTAAAAAAATACGTTAGGAAATACTATAAAGTAAAAGAGATTTATTTGACTTTATTAAAATTAAACCTTATTTAAGTAAAAATACCATAGAAAAGACTAAAAGGCGGGCAGCATATGAGGAGGTATTTTCCGTATATACCTACCAGAATATGTAGAGTTCCTACAATCTGTAAGAAAAACAAGCAACACAACAAAACATTTAAAAAAAATCTGAAAACACAGTGTAAGATGGATGTGGTGGCATACACTTTTAAACCCAGCACATGGGAGGCACAGGTAGGAGGATCACCGTGAGTTCAAGACCATCCTGAGACTACATAGTGAATTCCAGGTCAGCATGAGCTAGAGTGAGACCCTACCTCAGGGAGAAAAAAAGACAGTGTATACCAGAGGATATATTCAAATGATCACTAAAGCCATGGACTGGCTCAGGAAAAGTTCAGGGCTGGCAATGGAACGTGTCGATGGGGAAGGACGGAGGAGAGCAATGCTGTTACGTATCACCGGAGGGAGAGTAAATATGGCCACCAAGAAGAGCGAACAAGGATCTAACAATATTTACAAAGCTATATCTTCTATGACTTATCCAGAAAATTCCATTTCCAGATGTATTCCCTGGAGGACTTCTGACACACATCCACACAGGATGGACACTAAACTGTGTTTACAACAAATCAAATATTGGAAACAACCTATATGACGACCGATATGGGGAATTAATGAGATATGTATGCTCATATGACAGGCTATTGCATAGCAGTTTAAGAGGCATGAACTAGATCTCCGTATACCCACATGAATAGGTTATCATTTGTTTTTATTTTACAGTACTGAGAATACCCTCAGAGCCTTGAGGAGACTAGGCAGGTACTCTACTACTAAGTCACACCCTAGCCCTAAAATCAATAGGTTTTTTTGTTTGTTTGTTTATTGGGGGGTTTTATAGAGGTAGGGTCTCACTCTAACCCAGGGTGACCTGGAACTCAGATGTAGTCCCAGGCTGGCCTTGAACTCATGGTGAGCCTCCTGCCTCTGCCTCCCGAGTGCTGTGATTAAAGGCATTCATCACTACACCTGGCATATGAGTAGTTTTAAATCATGTAATAATGGGCCAATAGAAACAAGATTGAGAAAAATATAAAAACTACTTTAGCCAGATGCACAAGGGGGCACATGCATCTGGGGTTTATTTGCAGTGCCTGGAGGCCCTGTTGTGCCCATTCTCTCTCTGTCTCTTAAATAAATAAATAAATAAATAAAATAAAAATAAAATAAAAGAGAGACTGATTGAGAGGGGGAGGGGATATGATGGACAGTGGAGTTGTAAAGGGGAAAGCAAGGGGGGGAGGAAGTAATTATCATGGTTTATTGTCTATAATTATGAATTTGTCAATAATAAAAAGATTTAACATGACTGTATACACTGTACATAACAAATAAAAAAGGAAAATAATAATAAAAATTTAAAAAGAGGAAAAAAAACTATATTATAGCTCACTGTAAGATTTATACATACCTATGAGGCTGAAGAAGGAGGATTGCAAGTTCAAGGCCTACCTGGTCTATTTGGCAACACTCTATTTTCCAAACAGCAATAGAAATGCCAAAACTTAGACTGTCAGTATGTAATTAAAAAAAAAAAAAAAAAGCAGCGAGATGTGGTATCATGCCTTTAATCCCAGCACTCAGCGGGAGGATCATCATGGGTTGGAGATCAGCCCAGGCTACAAAGTGAATTCTATGTCAGCAAATGGAACAAAAAAATTAACTTTTTTGGTGTGAATATGTGTGTGTATGGTATGTGTGCACATGTGTGTGAGTGCAAGCATGTGTGTCATGATGTGTATATGGAGATCAAGGGGTCAGAGGATAACTTGAGGTGTCTTTCCTATTTGTTTTTTAAAGACATTTTTATTTATTTATTTGAGATAGAGGAGAGAGAGAAAGAGGCAGATAGAGAGAGAACGGTCACTGCAAACGAACTCCAGATGCATGCATCTGGCTTACGTGGATCCTGGGGAATCAAACCAGAGTCCTTTGGCTTTGCAGGCAAGCATTAACTGCTAAGCCATCTCTCCGGCCCTCCTATTTGCTTTTGAGACAGGGTCTCGTGTCCCAGGCAAACCTCAAACTCAGGCTCCTTCACTGGAGGGCACGGATCCTACCTGGACTGCTGGGGTTTCTTTCAAAGATTGGGATCTTCACAGCACTGCTGCCCTCACTTTCCTTTTTCTCTCACATCTCAAAGGTCCTTTGGAACAAGTAACAGGTGGATCACAGGATTTCCTCGTCCCCTCCATTAAAGCATGGCCTACATCCCCCTGGAGAGCCCTGGGCTCCAGAAGGGGCTCTGATAAACGGGCTTGTGAGCATGAGGTCACCTGCCTGTCTTCAGATGTGCACAAGCCTGCCCATTCCTCTCTCACCATGGCTCCATGGCACTAAGAGAAATCGCCATTCTTTTTTTAAAAAATAGTTTTATTTATTTATTTGAGAGAGAAGGGGGTAGAATGGATGCACCAGGACCCCCAGCCACAGCAAACGAACTCCAAATGCATGTGCCACCATATGCATCTGGCTTACGTGGGTACCAGGAAATCGAACCTGGGTCCTTAGGCTTCACAAGCAAGCACCTTAACTGCTAAGCCATCTCTCCAGCCTAGAAATCACCATTCTTATTATTACCTTATTAAAAAGGGACCATTGGTTCCTGAGAGCTGGGTTCACCACCTGATTAGTGGGGTCAAGTTCTGCCGTCCAATTTGTGCCAGGGAGGGCTCAACGTGTCCTGCCCTGAGCAAGCTCCAAATCTTCAGTGTCACCTCCTCTCCCTGCTAGGCGATCCCCTTCAGAGCTGCAACAACTTTTAGTCCCAAGTCCTTTCACCCTCGTAAGGAAATACAGCCCTTGGGTATTTGGGGAAGTGCTGTGGCACAACTGGCAAGGTGAGGGACCCAAGCTCTCCCCGTGTCACTGTCAGGTGGATGCAGATTCACTGAGAAGTGTATCTCACGGATGGTCCTTGTCCCTTGCTCCCTGAATATCCACTTCCAGGCTGTATGTTTCGTGGCTCCAATGATACTGGTGATCTAATGGCTGATCCTCAGTCACCCTGTCTGTTAACTGGGACCCACGGGCACTCAATGGGGCTCGCAGGAAGCAGTGGTGAGCTCACCTCTGCCCCTGGCTTTGCCATATGTCATTTTGTCATGCTCCTGCCCTGCCATCACCTGCTGCCCCTGTCACTCCACTGGGGGCTGGATTTGCTGTCCCCCCCCCCATGCTTCCAGTGTTTTCTCTAGATTTGTTAAGAGCAGGTTTTCATCCTGAGGGTAGGAGGAGAAACCAAAACAGGTGGTGTGTCATCAGTGACTTAAAATGACTCGACTGTCGCCTAGCTCAGTCCCTCCTTCCCAGGCCTCCTAAGCCACTTTTGGTTTTACAGGATTAACTTGTGGCTGGACAGAGAAGCCCAACATAAACATCTCTCTCTCTCTCTCTCTCTCTCGCATCAGGATGGAATAACTCAGTTTCCCCTGGGAGTGCAGGAGACAGAGCTCTCTTGCTTCTTTTCCTCTCTGGCCCCTCATCACCTCCAACCCTGGCACTATCCCATGAAACCAGGCACCCTGGGGTGTCCCTGGGGGAGGGTGGCCTATCTCTTTTTACAGAGAGGTGATTGGGCTAATAAGAAGCAGCTGTGGTTGTTGGTGCCTTTCACTCCCTCCTTCCCTGCCCTTGCTCTGATAGCTGTGAGAAACTGATGACAACCTGTTTGACCTCTGACCTCCGAACTTGACCCGCTGCTAATACCTCCAGCTGCTGATTGCTGCTGGAGGCCTTTGTCTGGGGCTGTTTGGGAGCCAGGACAGACAAATGATTTCTATTTGTCCTCTGGTGCCGCGGATGGAGCTGATCGATAGGAACCGCGAATGATGTCAAGGATTTGTCACCATGGCTTATGAATGACAAAACGCTCCTCGACCCCCCACTCCACCTTTCCCCCCCCCCTCCTTGAAGAAACACCTTTTGGGGGGGAAAAAAGACTCAAAGCCAGAGAACGCGTATCGATTTTTTTTTTCTTTCTTAAATAGCAGCTCGAGCCACAAAAGAGAGACAGACAACACTTTTCTGTGCTAAAATGCAGCAAAAAGCCTCCCAGAGAACAAGACTGGTGATTAGATCAGCCATTGCATTTAAGCACCGCAGGCCACACAAACCACAACTACTCAGTTTGGTCTGCAATGGCTGGACCCATTTTCCAGCCACAGACATGATGGGGGGGGGGGAGTAAGGCATTGTGCACTCCCTCCCTGCTTCCTTATCTGCCTCCAGTTCAGGGACCATTTAGGTCACCTTTCTTCTCTCTGTTCCTCCTTTTCCCCTGGTTGGGCATGGGCTCATATCTTGGCATGTGGGCCCAAACCAGTCCCAGGCCAATGCTCCTTTTGACTTTGAATTCTTATTTGGAAAAGAGCAAGAGAAGGTGGGGAAGTGATAACAATAATGGGAAAACCTCTGCCGCCTGCCTGCTTGCCAGACTGGGGGCAGGTTATGTAGCAGCGGCCTGAGAGGCAGCAGGCGGGGAAGCAGGCTGCCTCCTCCTCTTCACTTCAGCATCAAATCCATTTGTGGCGAGTAAAACCCATCTGGCCCCTGGGAAGCTCAGCCTCTAGCACAGACATGCAAGGCGCTCTGAGACACAGGACGCACTGAGGCACAGAAGGGTGGGGTACATGCCCAGCCAGGTGGTCATGGGAGAGGCGGTGGAGTCTGATGGTTGAGGGGACACGTTTGTGGAGTGTGGTCAGAGAAGCAGCAGTAACAAGTGGGCCACTGCATCCCAGGCTGTGAGAGCAAGGGCCTCAGCCCACGGCAAGAAGTTTCAGGTAATGTCTTCCGGGAGGCTCTAGGCTGAGCTGTTTCTTCCTGCATGAAGGATGCAGGGACGCTGTGCTCTCACCGGCGAGATGAGCGCAGATGAGGTGCCAAGAGTGTCCAGTGGGATAATCCAAGCTGAGTGTTTGTATTCTGTGGTGGTTTAAATGAAATGTCCCCCATAGGCTCATGTGTTTTGAATACTTGGTCCCCAGCTGGTGCTAACCTGGGAAAGTTGTGCGGCCTTTGGGAGGTGGAGTCTTGCCCGAGGAGGTGTGTCACTGGGGAGGGCGGGAGGACAGCCTTCAGGTTTATTACTCCAACCCGCTGGATGTTCAGAGCTAACCCACACACACTGCTTTCTCCCTGTGGCTGCGACAGGATGTGAGCCAGCTTCCTGCTCGAGCCAGGCTTTCCCCTCCATGATGAAACCTCCCCCTCAACACGGGAAGCTGAAACAGACCTTTACCTCCCATCAGCTGCTTGTGGTTGGGTGTTTCGCCCCAGCAGTGAGAAGTCAGTTCTTGTTTTAATGTTGATGACTTTTAGCCACTACTAAACTGAAGCCCTGTTCCCAGTCCACGCATTGATGGCACGAAGGGGGATGCAGACACTCTTTGTTTCTCACACACTTCCTCTTCTTGACGAGCCTGCTCCTGGGAACCCGGATACTTGCTACCCAAAGCCTGTGCCACACACGGCCCATCTGAGGGTGCCTTGATTAACAGTTCCTGCATCCCAGTGATGCCAGGTGTCTAGGGTGCCCAAGTTCTTCACTCCCAGCTGAAACTAGGCCCCCCCCCACCCCGTTCACCACCTACAACTTCCCAGTTGAGACACGCCATTCCAAGGCAGAGAGCAGCCATTCCAGATGGACCCTGTACCCCTCCAATCCTTATGGCAGGATTTGTTATAAAATGGGTGTGCACCAAGTAAGCTTTGGAGACTTCTGTCAGGCAACAGAATTTCTTGAGAGTTTGAGGACAAGCTTTACTGATTTGGTCCCCAAGGTCATATCTGTACAGTCTACCCAAGGGGTGTGGCCAGTCATTACAATTAGCAGGTCACTGGGCACTGGTTCCTCACAGAAAGCACAAACTAAAGCCTGGTGTGGTGGCACACACTCGAGAGGGAGTTCGGGGCCACCCTGAGACTACATAGTGAATTCCAGGTCAGCCTGGGCTAGAGTGAGATCCTACCTCGAAAAACAAAAACAAAAACCAGTAGAATCTACTATGTCTAAATTCCACACAAAGGGTACTTTATGATGTTTAGTAACTTAAAAAAAATTAGTGGATCATGGCAATCTTTTGATATCAATCGACACACATGTTTATTTTATTTTATGTTTGAAGCAGAGTTTCACTGTAGTGCAGGCTGACTTGGAACTCACTTTGTAACCCAGGCTGTTCTCAAACTCATGGAAATCCTCCTACCTCAGGCTCCCCAGTGCAGGGATTACAAGCATGAGCCACCACACCTAGCTCTTGATGTCATTGTAATAGCTGTATAAAATTCCATTATGTGAGGGCTGGAGAGATGGCTCAGCTGTTAAAGGCACTTGCTTGCAAAGTCTGATGGATTGGGTTTGGTTCCCCAGTACCCACATAAAGCCAGATGCACAAAGTGGTGCATGCATCTGGAGTTCGTTTGCAGTGGCAGGAGGCTCTGGTGTGTCCATTCTCTCTCTATCAGCCTCTCTATCTCTCTCAAATAAATATATAACAATAATGATTTCATATGTGAATGAAGCATAATTAAATCATTTTCACTTTCTTAATATTAGAAATAGGGCTGAAGAGATTGCTTAGTGGCTAAGGCACTTGCCTGCAAAGCCTAAGGAACCAGGTTCAGTTCCCCAGGACCCACATGAGCAAGATGCACAAGGTGGCACATTCATCGGGAGTTCATTTGCAGTGTCTGGAGGCCCTGGTGTACCCATACTCTCTATCTGCCTCCTTCTCTATCTCTCAAATAAATAAATAATAATATTATAAATATATATATTATAAATAAATATTATAAATAGCACTGAGACAAATATCACTGTTCATATACCCTTGGATATATTTTTTTTCTTTAGGATAAATCCTAAGAATCATAAATCAAATTCTAAGGCTATGCACATTAAAAAACATATTTTATTTATTTGAGAGAGACAGAGAAGGAGAGAGAAAGAGAGAAGAGGAAGATAGAGAGAGAGAATGGGCACATTAGGGCCTCCAGCCACTGCAAACCAACTCAGATGAATGTGCTACCTTGTGCATCTGGCTTACGTGGGTACTGGGGAATCAAATCTGGGTCCTTGGGCTTCATAGGCAAGTGCCTTCCTTAACTGCTAAGCTGTCTCTCCAGCCCTAGGTTATGAACATTTTAAAAGCTTTCTCAGGGGTTTTAAAAATATTTATGTGATTATTTATTTTAGACACAGAATGAATGGATGGACATGCCAGGGCCTCCTGCCACTGCAAATAAACCCCAGACACATGTGCCACTTTGTGTATCTGAGTTTACATGCATACTGGGGAATCGAGCCCAGCCCTCAAGCTTTACAAGCAAGCACCTTTCACCACTGAGCCATCTCTCCAGACCTTACTCAAGGTTTTTAAACTGTCTTCCCCAAACTTATTCTCAAGAGTCCTCTGTCCCATCCACAGAGCAGCAAGGTAGGCCCCTCCTCAGTATCTCATCAGCATGAAGTAGTTGCCAACTGGAAAGGTAGAAGCATGATTGCTGGTTGTAACTGGAGTTCCTTTGATTCCTGATAAGGTCAGGCACCTTCTCATATCTATATTGACTATTGCTATTTCTTTTTTGCAATATTGCCTGTCTGTCCATTCCCTTTGACCCATCTTTGTATTGCAGTGCTTGTATATTTAATTATTAATCCACAATTTTTTTTTGTATGTCAGGGGCTTAACCTTTTGTTGGTCACATGTCTTACAAACATTTGTGAATATAAGTTAGTTGAGGGGACTGCTCAAACTAGACAAGCAAGTGCCCTAAGAAGCACAGATACCAATGGGATGAACCATGCTGGCAACCTACAAGTGACAGCTGCTAATGGCTCGCAGCAGACCCATCTCTGGAGAGTGACCCGTGGGAAGTGGGCGCTGCCTCCTCTAAAGGGTTCCAAGAGCCAGTGGCTCACTGAAGGCTGGGCCCTTGACTCGGAAAGGAGCCAACGCAGCTTGTACTCCAAGAGCTTCCTGTGAGACCTGGGGCTGCCCAGAATACAACCTTAGCTCTGCCCTGCTTTGATGTTTCTTCCTCTCCCTTTCTCTTGGGACCACTGTCCAGATAAATAGCATCCACAAATGCTTGCCTCAGGCTCTGTTTCTGGGAAACCAAGGCAGGAGCCTGAGCTACAAGTTCGAGACCAAGGAAGAGGGTCAGGAAAGGGCTTCCAACCAAGTCCAGGCAGGGAATGGGCGTGGAGTTTGTTTTTTTTCCCCTGGGGGAGATAGAATGGGGATATTGCTACTGGCTGCCCTTCTACTACAAACTGATGCCCAAATTCCCTTTAGGGTGCTCCTTCCTCACTCCCTGGATGGGGAGGTTGGTAGGACTGTACCAAGATGGCTCCTGGGTTAATCTAATTGATAGCTTGTCTTCCACCCTTGCCTCAAGCAGTAGTGATTGACTCAGAGCACAGAAGCCAATCAGAGCCGGTGAAAATGCTGGAACTTTGGGGAAGGGAAGTCCCTTCCTTTCTGCCTGAGCAGGTGAGGATCTCTGGGAATGGCACTCCTGTTTCTGCCACCCATGGAGCTAAAGGATTGATGAAGAGATGGAGACAATCACGGGAACTGAGCTGAGAGGGATTCTGCTAACACTGGGCCCTGAATCAAAACCGAAGCTGAAAATATGAGAACCAATATATTCGTTGTTTTCTGAAACCAGATGGAAGGCTTTCCTACCCTTGTTGTGCCAGGAGTCCCAACAGACACGCACGGTGTGAGCACAGTGGATAGCATGGGACTCTGAAGGAGCCCGGAGGACGCCCCACTGCCCCCCTCCTCCACTACTCTGCCAGGAGAAACCCACACTGCTGCTAACATCTAGTGTATCGTTCATTCTTCTGCTGTGCTCTGCTTTTCCTTTTTCTTTTAAATTTTTTAAAATTATTTATTTATTTGAGAGAGAGAGAGAGACATATAAAGAGGCAGATAAAGAAAGAGAGAGACTAGCCGGGCTTGGTGGCGCACAAGGAGTATCACCGAGAGTTCAAGGCCACCCTGAGACTACATAGTTAATTCCAGGTCAGCCTGGACCAGAGTGAGTCCAAAAACCAAGAGAGAGAGAGAGAGAATGGGTGTACCAGGGCCTCTAGCCATTGTCAACAAACTCTAGACGCATGTGCCACCTTGTGTATCTGGCTTTGTGTGGGGACTGGGGAATTGAACATGGGTTCTTAGGCTTCTCAGGCAAGCACCTTGACCACTAAGCAATCTCTCCAGCCCTTTTTATTTTTCTTTTTAAACAAACTCCAGATGCATGTGCCACCTTGTGCATATGGCTTACATGTGTCCTGGGAAATCGAACCTGGGTCCTTTGGCTTTGCAGGCAAGCAACTTAACCACTAAGCCATCTCTCCAGCCCCTGCTGTGCTCTTCTGATGCTCTTGACCCTTTCTCACCCTAGGGAAGTCATCCCTTCTCCCTTCTCTGAGATGAAGCCAGGGGAGTCGATTCTAGACCATGTGGAGCAAGACCATCTCAAAAGCCATGCTTCAGGGGCGAGGTCTCTTCCTGTGATGTCCCCAGGGGCTGGTGACTGGGGAGGAATCAGAGACATCCTGATACCTGCAGCTGTGTGGCTTGCACCTTGAGATCTCTGAGCTGGCAGTTCCTCTACAAAGTGTAGGCAAGTCTGCTGCCTTGCCTATAAAGTACTGCTTGGGGCTGGGACACCTCTCTGAGAGGCATTGTAGGTGCCTACAAGCCCTCCCAGCAGTTCCACAAGAAAGTGCCATACTGGGGGTCCGAGGGGCCCAAATGAGATAGCTGAGAAGTTCATGTTCCTGAGCAGGAGACAAAATGCACAGAAACTTGGGTCTTGACCAGCCGTGGGATGTCACTTAACTCCTCCAATGCAGGTGTGCCCCAGGTCCTGAGCTGGCTGGCACTGGTGTATACCAGGCTCCAGTTTACTTGTCAGTTGGCCATGTTCCCAGCATGCCCATAGTGAGCCTCAGGCCACTGACCTTACCCTTGCCAGGTGCAAAGGGGATGAATGTCCCAAGAGTAAAACAGTCTAAGAGCTGAGAAGGAGAAAAGATCAATGTCACACTGTGTGTCTTAGGGGCAGGGTGTGGAGCAGGAGCGGGAAGGCTCCCAAACAAGAGGAGCTGTAAGGACTGAGGAGTGGGGTGGTGAAGCCACGGTACATACAGAGGAGCCTGCACTCGGGATTAGCAAAACAAATCAGTCTATGGTCTGTACATAATGAGAGCCGATTTCAGTCAGGCTCAGGGGGAGGGGAAGCAAAAGATTCTTCGGGGAAGTGTCAGGAGCAGATATAGCCTGCCAGTAGTGAGAAGCTTGGGACAAGAGATCCTTGGAAAGCAGATGTAATGGTCCAGGGGCATGTTGATGGGGTTATGAGTTAAGGTAGGGGCTGTGGGGAGGAGTTCCCCCATCTCTGTCCCCTGGGGACAGGGTTGGGGGAGAATGGAGTGACTATGAAATGCTGTCTTCACAAGTGCGGTAGCCCATGCTTCCCAGCTCAGCCAGCCCCCTTCCTCGGATGGTCATGAATTATGGCTATGAACTAAAGGAGGGACCATGGGGAGAAGTTCCCCATCTCAGATCCCTGGGGACAGGGCTGCGGGGGGAGGGGAATGGGGTGACTATAAAATGTCTTCACATAGGCTATAGCCTGTGCCTCCCAACTCAGCCAGCCCCCTTCCTCGGATGGTCAGCCCCATCCTGGCCACCTGTTCCCACCACTCAGTGATTCAGGCAGCAGGGATCATTAACCCAGGCCATGAACTCACTCTGCCGCCCACACATCTGGCCAGATAGAATCCCTTCCTCCACTTCTACTGTGTCCCAGGGGCCACCCACCCAAGTATTTCCCTTCCTTAGAGGACCACACCTACCACTGCCATTATGCTACCTACACAGAAACTGGATGCTCCTCAGACCCCCCCCCCCCAGTACCTGAACAGGAAGAGCTGGCCGCAGACAGTCAGGCAGCCTTGTTGTTCATATGCACTGGGGCCTTCAACAACAACTTGGTCTTTCTATATGAGCCTCCGGTTTTCTCCTCTGTGAACTGGGGATAAACTGCTTGCCCTCCAGGCCTAAAAGAGAGAGAAAGAAAGTATATGGACATCTGTAAGTCTTTGAAGTACTGCTTAAGTTTGTTGTACATTGTCATGCAACCACTCAGCTCTGTTGAGCTCCACCAAATGCAAGAGTGTGAACATACCTTTGGGCTTCGTGTTCACAGTCTTATTCCAGCCCTGGCGCACTCTGCCCTGGGGAGAGCTTTGCTGGAAACAAAGTCAATCCATACTCACACCCCATAGTGACAAGTAGGGAAGTGACTGGAATCAAAAGGAGGTAAGAGTTCATGAGGACTAACTTCCCAATGCAGGAGGCCAGCTGGTTCCTGGAAATCTTCCCAGAAATAGAGAATCAAGTAGCCCTGCACTGACCTGCTCTTAAGCCTCAGTAAAGTTACACAAGTTGCCCAAATAAACTGTTACGTGGAAATGATTCATATGCTAGGAGATGGGGGAATGGATAAGATGTCTTTTTAGGATGTCCTCTACCACCTGTGTTTCTATGTACCATATACACAGCTCATGAACAGTGTAGGAGAGAGGGTCTAGGGCTGATGCTCAACTCACCTACCTCAAACTAGCTGTGTGACTTTGGAAAGATTCTATGCGCTCTCTGAGCCTCTGTTTTCTCTCTTGAATGAGAAATGCAATGAATCCTAGGATAATGTCTGCAATGAATTACCACTCCACATGTGGTTTTGCTGATAAGTGAGTGAATGGACAGTAGTCAGCAGGATCCGGGATTCATGTCAGCTCCTTTTCTTGAGCGTGTCACCTGCTAAACCTGTGCAGTGAGATGCCCCTATCCTGGTTCTTTGGCCACTCAAGCTTCGATGACTTGCTTTTCTGCTGAGGCCCAGGACCAGAGGAGGGCAGTTGGGAGATCTGGGGTCTGCATCTTCATGCCCAGCGGCTCGGGTTGCCCTCTGTTTCAGGGCATGGGCAGCAGGTATGTGCTCCTGTTCCCACGGGGCTGCCTAGCTTGGGAGAGTGGCCTGGGCTGCAGCCCCACACTGACCTGCTCTTAACCCCCAGCAAAGTTACACAAACTCTTCCACGCTCTGCTGACAGTTGGGCCCGCCTGGCTGCAGAAGGTGAAGGCAGGAACAAGGCTTCTCCTTGTGCCCTCAGCCCCTTCCACATCAGCAGACTGGGCAAGGGAACATGGGAAGGGTACCTGGCTCAAGTTTCAACCAGGCCTGGAAATTAGATCTTCCTTCCTGCCAGAACTCCTTGGGGCATGAAGGGGGATGGAGCGTGAGTCTCAGCAGGGGCTGGGCCTCTCCAATCATTCCTTCAGCAAATACACTGATTCTCCTGGCCATGAAGGCAAGGGAAAGGTCGCTGGGGAGTCAGGAAGCTCAATAGGTTCTGCTGTGATCATGGAATATACCAAGGGTGGGTGCACAAGGAGATCAGAATGCAAGATACAGAGACAAATTACCTGCTCCAATCCCAGCCTGTGACTAGGTACCTACCACTCTGACCCTTCATTCTCTCATTGATCTAACAGCACCCATCCCCAGATTGCTGTGAAAAACATATGCAGGCTGGAGAGATGGCTCAGTGGCTAGGGCACTTGCCTGCAAAGCCTGATGACCTGAGTTCACTTACCCAGTACCCATGTACAGCTAGATGCACAAAGTGGCACATGCATCTGGAACTCATCTGCAGTGGCAAGAAACCCTGGTGTGCCCATTCTCTCTCTCTCTCTCTCTCTTTCTATCCCTCTCTCTCTCTCTCTCTCTCCCCCTTGAAAATAAATTAAAAATATTTTAAAAGCTTTAAAAAATATACAAGTTCTCATGCATAATGCACTTACATCAGTGTTCTCTTGGCACATGTCAGCTGACTCACAAGTTTAGCAGGAAGAGAGTATGTGTGGTCCTTCCCCAACTTCTTAGGAAAAAACAATTTTTTTTTTAAAAAAAGCAAATTGTTCAGATTGTCTAATAAGAACAGAACTACTTCAAGTACAAGAAACTGGCTGTCAAAATTATGAGGCATAATCTCAGTTTTGATTGCTTTGTGATGGTGCAAGGATTCGCAAATTTTTCATCAGGCAAGAAAAGGAAAAGAATGATAGTCAACCTCAGCAGTCCTCCCATGGTGCGTGCACGCCGTCTGAATTAGTTTGCTCATGTTGACGCACGCATACTGTGCCTCACTTGAGACATGTATTTCTTATTCTTCTTCAGTTGTTCTGTGTTCAGGCTAGAGCTGTAGAGTCGTTGGTTTCTTTCCAGACAACTGTCACCGTTTAAAAACAATGCCAAAAGTCTCTTGTCTCTCTGACAATCTGCCACCTCTATGCCTCTCTACAGCCTCTGACCTTGCGTACTTCTCCCTTTGTGATCTCTCCTTAGCCCCAGGAACCCCTCTTCTCTTCCTAGGCTTAGAATTCATGAAGAGAAGAAACAGAAATCCTCAACAGCTCAGGGTTTGTGGAGGACGTTTCAGCACCACGGACAGTGGTGCGTTGCTCCTCCCCCCAACTCCTAGACAGGGCAGTTATGTTCGGCCTTTACCTCCCTGACATTTAACTTCCTCTTCCGTAAAAACAGGAAGTGGGGATGGCTGAGAGGGTCAGAGGTAGAAAAGACCGTCTCTTACACTTATCCCAGCTCTGTGACTTTCTTCCCGTTTCTTTTCTGATGGGAAACCTCCGTCCACGTTGGAGGGTTGGTAACCACTGCCCAGTGAGTGGAGGAGAAAGCTAGGCTTCAGAAACTTTTGGAACTTGACATTGTGTAGCTACTTGCCTTGTCCCTCTGCCTCTGATCACCTAGAGACACCAGGTCAGGAATGGCTGAGCTGCTGTAAGGAACCAAAAGGTGTAGCAGGCTCTCACATGACAGGGTAGACACCACTGTACAAGAGCTAAGCTCCCTCTGTGACACTTGCTCCCCACACCCCTGACCCCACCCAGTGACTCTGGTCTGTATAAATCACACTGGGCTGCAGATGGGCTCACAGAGCATCTTAAGGAAAGATCAAAAACAGAATGAACACATGAGGAGTATTTTTAAGGGCCAAGCCCAAAGCTGACAACACATTACTTCATGTTTCTCAAACCACACCGGGGGGTGGGAAACTTAGTTACTAGCTAAGCTGCTATCTATTTATTTATGCATTCTGAGGCAGGGCATCATGTAACCCAGGCTGATCTTGAACTCAATACGTAGCCAAGAATGCTGTTACACTTCTGATCCGTCTGTCTCCATCTTCTGAGTGCTAGGGTTACATGCAACACCGTAGCTGGTTTTATGCAGTACTGGGAATAAAACCCAGGGCTTCGTGCATGGTAGGCAGGCACCCTACCAACTGAGCTCCGTCCACAGCCCCAAGCTGGGCCATTTGTAAAGAAGACATGAAAGAACCTTGGTTCAGCAACTCCACCATAAATGTTTTCTTTCATCTCATGGATGAACTAGAGAATAGAAATTTAAAGTTTGGCCCAGGCAAGGAGAAAGGAATTTATTAAACTCAGGAGCAGGGGTAAGACGCAGCTAGGATAGAAGATCATGAGGCTTCATATTTAGGGATATGTATATATGTATATTTTAGTGGTTTTGGGTTTTTTTTAAGATCTTTTTTAAAAATTTATATGCAAGCACAGAGGGATAGAGAAAAAAGAGACAGACAGAATAGGTGTGTCAGGGCCTCCAGCCATTGCAAATGAACTCCAGATACATGCACCACTCTGTGCATTGGGCTTTACATGAGTCCTGGGAAATTGAACCAAGGTCATTAGGCTTTGCAGGCAACTGGTTTAACTACTGACCAATCTCTCCAGCACTGGTTCTGGTTTTTGAGACAGGATCTCATTATGTAGACCACGCTGACCTGGAACTCTTGACCCTCCTGCCTCAGCCTCTGGAGTGTTGAAGGTACGGTGATGTGCCACCACACTCAGATATTTTATTTATTTTAGGGTTACCTTTCATGGGAAATTATTCTGGTTTCCCTATTAGTATACTTTAAGAGGAGGAAAAGATAAGCAACAGACTGAAAGATAATGTTTGCAAAACATTAATGTGTTAAAGGACTTGCATGTGAAATGTAAAAGGGACTCTAATACTGAACAATAAGAAAACAATCCAAGCTGGGCATGATGGTGCCTTTCATCCCAGCACTTGGGAGGCAGAGGTAGGAGGATCGCCATGAGTTCGAGGCCCCCTGACACTACACAGTGAATTCCAAGCCAGTCTGAGCTAGAGTGAGACCCTACCTTGAAAAACCAAAAGCAAAAAATAAAATAAACAATCCAATGAAATAGTGGGCCAAATTTTTGAACAGTCACCTCACCAGAGGTTATAGAGATGCCAAATATACATATAGAAAGGCACTCCATCTCATACGTCATTAAAGACCCACAAACTGGACTGGGGAGATGGTTTAACGGGTTCAGGTGCTTGCCAGCAAAGCCAAAGGACTCAGGTTCAATTCCCCAGAACCTATGTAAGGCCGGATGCACAAGGTGGTGCATGTGTCTGGAGTTTGTTGACAGTGGCTAGAGGCCCTGGCGCACCTCTTTCTTTCACTCTCTCTCTGTATTTGCCTCTCTCTCTCTTAGATAGATAAATAAATATTTAAAGAAAAGACTCACAAGGCTGCAGAGATGGCTTAGTGGTTAAGGTGCTTGTCTGCAAAGCCTAAGGACCCAGGTTTGATTTCCCAAGACCCACATAAGTCAGATGCACAAGGTGGCACACATGTATCTGGAGTTCATTTGCAGTGTCTGGAGGCCCTGGGGCACCCATTTCCTCTCTCTATCTGCCTCTCTCTCTCTCTCTCAAATAAAAACAAATAAATTAAAAAAAAATTTTTTAAAAGAAAGAAGACCCACAAACTTAAGCAACCACAAGGTGCCATACACACAGGTCAGAATGGATGAAGCACAAAGTACCAACAACATGAAATCCAGTGAAGATGGAGAACAGCATCAACTAGCTCTCTCCTTACTGGTAGGAATGCAAAATAGTACCCCACCTTAAAGTGCGGTTTAAAGTGGGGGTTTTGTACAAAGGCAAACCGTCACACTATATAAGCTAGTCATGACACTCCAACTGAATTGAAATGTATGTTGAACATGGAGGTTCACAGCAACTTTATTCACAATCACTCAAACTTGAAAGCAGTCAAGGTACCCTTCAATAGGTGAATGGATAAATGAACTATGGTTAGTCCATATAACGGCTCAGACATTAGGGGGATGGCTCAGACAGTAACGTGTGTGCTCAGGGATGAGGACCTCAGTTCAGATCCCCAACACCCAAACAAAAGCCGGGCATGATGGAGACAGGATGAGCCCTAGGGCTTGTGGACTGCCTAGTCTAGCCGAATTGGAGAGCTCTAGGTTGAGAGACCCTGTCTCAAAAGATAAAAATAAAAAATAAGGGCTGGAGAAATGGCTTAGCGGTTAAGGCACTTTCCTGCAAAGCCAAAGGACCACAGTTCGATTCTTCAGGACCCATGTAAGCAAGATGCACAGAGTGGAACATGCATCTGGAGTTCATTTTCAGTGGCTGGAGGCCCTGGCATGCACTCTCTCTCCCTCTCTCTCTCTGTCTCTCAAATAAATAAAGAAGTAAAACTAAGATATTTTTAAAAATAAAATAATAAGGTGGAGTCCGATTGAGGAAGACATCCAACATTGGCCTCTGGCCTCACACACACTTATGTTTCTGCACACAAATGTGCACACACACAACACACATGCACACACACACACAGCTGCCAGAAGTTCAGAAGGGGGGGAATAGGGTGAACAGGTGGGACACAAGAAGCTTTTAGGATAATGAATCTATTCCCTGTGATGCTGCACAGAGGACCTATGAACAATGCACTCCTCAGAACTCATAAAGTGCCAGGTGTGTTTCACACGCCTTTAATACCAGCACTTGGGAGACCAACATAAGGAGAACCAGCTGTGAGTTCAAGGCCAGCCTGGGACTACAGAGTGAGTTCCAGGCCAGCCTGGATTAGTGTGAGATCCTGCCTCCAAAATAAATAACAAAGAATGACAAAATGAAAACTTCATAAAGCTGCAATACAGAGTGAGCCCTAAAGCAAACTGTGAACTTTAGCTAATAATAACACATCAATACTGGTCCATCGATTGTAGGAGGTAAAGCACACCATTGCAAGACTTTAGTAATATGAAAATTTGTGGGCAGAGGTCCAGCAAGTGCATGCAAACTATACTGTTTTCTCAAGTCTCCTGTAAACTTAACTTCTTACAAAAGCCTATCCATTAAAGATCGAGCTGAATGGGTTTAAGTTGAAGAGGTTTGTCCACTAGCAATTCCACTTTTAGAAGTACAGTTACATGTTTGTTAAAGACATGTCCCTACATGCTTAGAGTAATGCTGTGTGTAAGAACCAAATGTCTACCAATTGAAGAGCAGATAAACTCAACAGTGTATGCACGAAATAGTATACAGCACTGATTAGAAGATAAACTTCAGGGTGGAGATATGGCTCAGCAGTGAAATGCACTTTTTAAAAACATTTTTATTAATTAATTAATTAATTTGAGAGAGAGAGAGAGAGGGAAAGGGAAAGAGGTAGATAGACAGAAAGAGAATGGGCATGCCCAGGCCTCCAGCTGCTGCAAACGAACTCCAGGCACACACGCCACCTTGTGCATCTGGTTTACGTGGGTCCTGGAGATTTGAACCAGGGTCCTTTGGCTTTGCAGACAAGTGCCTTAACAGCTAAGCCATCTCTCCAGCCCTGAAATGCACTTCTTGCACAAACATGAGGGCCTGAGTGGCCTAACATCACTTCCGTTTAATTCCCCTGGCACTCACGTGAACAGTTGGACATGGCCACACACGTCTGTGATGCCAATCCTGTGGAGTTGTGACTGGGGAATTGCTGGAGCTCACACAAGTGGTGAGCTCTAGAATCAGTAAGAGATTGTTACAGGGAAAACAGGCAGGTGGGTGATGGATGGTTCACCCAACGTTCATTCCTGGCCTCTGCAGACAGACGCATGGGGTGCCACATCAGCACATACACATGTATGGCATACGCATGCACACCCCTCCCCCACGTCACCACCACCACTACCATCACCACACATACTAGGACACCCACCAAACAAAAACGAAAGAACAAATTTCTGTTATACACAACACGAGTGAATCTTACAAATGTCATGCTCAGCGCAAGAAGCACAACAGCTCTGTCCGAAATGATGTTATTTTTGTAAAGTTTATAAAAATGGCAAACTGAGAGCTGGGTGTGGTGGCGCACAGCCTTAAATCCCAGCACTCGGGAGGCAGAGGTAGGAGGATCGCTGAGTTCGAGGCCACCCTGAGACTATAGAGTGAATTCCAGGTCAGCCTGGGCCAGAGTGAGACCCTACCTTGAAAAATAAAGGGGGAACCTGAGTTCTACTGTTATGGGGTCAGGAGAGCAGTTAGTTACCTGAAAAAGCAGTTGGAGGTTACAAAGAGCATATGAGCACTCCGAGGTTCAGACGGTGCTCTGTTTCTCATTCTGGGTGCTGGGTGCTCTGTTTCTCATTCTGGGTGCTGGGTGCTCTGTTTCTCATTCTGGGTGCTGGATACAGTGTGCTCGTGCTGTGAAGCTTCATGGAGATGGGTGGGCTGAATATTTCCTGTAGGTGCAGAATACAGCTTTGCATGGAAGTGGGTCTAGGGCTGAGGATGTAGCTTAGTTGGTAGAGTGTTGGCCTAGCATGCACAAAGCCCCGGGCTTGCTCCCCAGCACATCCTAAAACAGGCACAGTGCACACATCCGTAATCTCAACACTCAGGAGACAGAGGTGTGAGGATTCGCAGTTCAAGGTCACCCTCGGCTATACAGAGTCCAAGGCCTTCCTGCACTACCCTATCTCCAAAAAAAGTGGCTCTATACAAAAATGTGTAAGTGGTGGGCTGTGGATGGAGCTCAGTGGTGAAGTGCTTACCCAGTATGCATGAAGTCCTGGGCTTATTCCCCAGCACCATATGCGTACGTGCACGCACACTCACACACATAGACAGCACTATAGGGTGGAACCTCATGACCCAGCAGTATATCGACAGCAACATATCCACGTGTCCACTGGAACACACGCCCGGGACTGTCCACGGTTGTACTGTGCTCAATTTCCTAAAGCTGAAAATACCCAAATGTCTGCCAGCAAGATCCACACCGCACACGTATGCAGCATGTTATAAGAGGATAAACTACTGCCTCGCCTACTACCACAGTGGAAGTCAGATAGCGTATGGCATGAGGGACATCAAACCGAGAGATAGGTCTACCGAATGAGTCCCTGAAACAAATCTATGGCTACTTGCGAGGGATGCTGAGGGAGGAGTTAGGAGGCAGCACACTCGCATGGGTGAGTGTCTGTGTGAAAACCAATCAAGCTGCGTTCTTAAGGAAAGGATGGGGCTGGCGAGATGATGGCTTGCAGTGCTTGTTGCCTAACCATGAAGTCCTGGGAGCGCCAGAGCCTCTCCTAGAAGCCACGGAAAAGAGCTGGATGTGGCCACCCACATCTGTAACCCTATCCTGTGAGGGTCAGAAACCAGAGGATCACTGGGGCTTGCTGACCAGAAAAGAGGAGCCAAGGAAGAGGCCCTGTCTCAAGGAGATGTGGAGACAGATGGAAAGAACGCGTGCGCAGCAGTTAGCCTCTTGTTGCCGGGACAAAACACATAACCATGTTGCGGGGCGTGGTGGCGCACTCGGGAGGCTGAGGCAGGAGGATCACTGTGAGTTCGAGGCCACCCTGAGATTACATAGTGAATTCCAGGTCAGCCTGAGCTAGAATGAGACCCTACTTCAACCCTCATTCCAAAACCAAAGAAAGAAAGAAAGAAAGAAAGAAAGAAAGAAAGAAAGAAAGAAAGAAAGAAAGAAAGAAGAAAAAAGAAAGAAAGAAAGAAAACCACCCGACCGCAAGCAGCTGATGTGGAAAGGAATTTATTCCAGGCTTACAGTTTCAAAGGGAAGTTTCATCATGGGCAGAAAGCATGACATGAGCAGGAAGCTGGCTCTTATCTAGGTGGAAATCACCTCAATAATAAGCTACCTAGCACTGGCAAGCTGGGCTAATATGTCAAGGTCTGGGCTCACCTCCCGTACCACTTCATGACGCTCCTTCAGCAAGGCTCCGCCTCCCTTGTTGCCACCAGCTGGTGACTGAAGAGAGGACTTTGTCACAAACACATGAGGCTGTGGGGGACACTTTACATCCAAACTAGCAACAGGTGCATGCAACACACACACACAGAGAGGAAAACAGGGCTGGAGAGATGGCTCAGCAGTTCAAGCACTTGCCTGCAAAGCCTAACAGCCAGGGTTCAATTCCCCAGGAGCCACGCAAAGCCATTTGCACAAGGTGGCACACGCATCTGGAGTTCACTTGCAGTGGCTGAAGGCCCCGGCACACCCATTCTCTCTGTCTCTCTTCTATCACTCTCTGCTTGCAAATAAATAAATAACAACATTAAAAAAAAAAAAACTTTAAGGGCTGGAGAGATGGCTTAGCGGTTAAGCGCTTGCCTGTGAAGCCTAAGGACCCTGGTTCAAGGCTTGATTCCCCAGGACCCACGTTAGCCAGATGCACAAGGGGGCGCATGAGTCTGGAGTTCATTTGCAGTGGCTGGAGGCCCTGGCGCACCCATTCTCTCTCTCTCTCTCTTTCTCTCTCTCTGCCTCTTTCTCCCTCTGTCTGTTGCTCTCAAATAAATAAATAAACAAAACTTAAAAAAAAGAGAGAGAGAAAATACATTTAAAAATAAACTTTAAAAAATAAATAAAACAGAATAAAAACAGAAAAAGATACATGCACTTAAGTTTTCAAGCTTCTGGACGGCACTCTTATCTGTAATCCCAGCACTCCAGAAGGCGAGGAGAGAGAGGGTCATGAGCTCCATAGTGAGGCCAAGAGCAATTCAAATACAGCCAACATTATGGAAACAAACACAATGAAATGTTTGGGAAACAGAGATGAGCATGTCTTTCCAGGACCTCATGACTTGAGGGGTCCGGTGTCTGAAACTTCAGCCCTCCCACCCCCTTCCCTGCCAAGGGCCCGAAGCTCTAAGGTCAGCTAATGACCTGCCCCTTACTTAGCCTAGCCAGCCGGGAGGCACCGGGTTTAGGGGGTAAACACTAGATGCTCCCCCTGTGTCCCCAGGGCAACTCTGAGTCCTGAGAGCTCAGGCCTCAGGATCAGGAGGTTAGATTCCTGCCTGAGCCTCTACAAACAAACACTAAAGCACACAGGGGGCCACACGCCCCTGCCTGCTCACCCCCAAGGCATGGTGGGCTTTCTCCTGGGGCTGTCCTGGTTAGTTAGGGTCTCTCCTCACCTGTCCCTATCTTAGACCCAAGCACCATCGCGGACCTTCCTCCTTTGGGCTTTGTACCAGTGTCGCCTCGTCCACCTGGTCCTCACTGGCTCTCAGACAGAGCCACTGTGGGGCAGATCCTGTCCCTTTACCTCGCCATGCCTCATTCCCACCTCTGCAAGGTGGAGGACCCAGGCAGAGCAGTAGCCACCTGGCTTCAAAGCACCAGATACTCACGCTCTACCTCAGTTCTCCTAGGACAGGGAGCTACACCGCGCTGTCAGGAGGAGCTGCCTCCAGGTAGGTGTGACTCAGCCATAGAGCACTTGCTCTGTATGTGAAAAGCCCTAGGTTTAATTCCAGGAGAGAGTGGGGAGAATCTGATTATTGGGAATAGCTCAGTCAGAAAAGTGCTTACCTTGCAAGCAGGAGAAACTGAGTTGGATCTCCTGTAAAAATGTCAAGCAAGCTTGCGGGAAGGCAGAAACAGGAAGATCCTTAAGGAGGATTGGCTTGCTGGCCAGCCAACTTAGCTTAATTGATGAGCTCCTGACCAATAAGATGCCCTGTGGCAAAAGAGGTGGGAAGCCTTCCTGAGGAACAACAGCCAAGATTGTCCTGTGGCCCCCCTCATGCACCTATGCCCACACTCATATTCACACATACACATATTTTTTAAAAAATAAAATAAAATAAAATAAAATAGGGGCTGGACAGATGGCTCAGCAGTTAAGGTGCTTGCTGGCAAAACCAAAGCACCCAAGTTCAATTCCCTCGTACCCATGTAAAGTCAGATGCACAAGGTGGCACACGCATCTGGAGTTCATTTGCAGTGGCTAGAGGCCCTGGTGCACCCATTCTCTCTATATCTGCCTCTTTCTCTCTCTCTCTTTCAAATAAATAAAATAATAAATAGAATAAAAGGTGAGAGAAGAGATGGATGGATGGTAGGCGCCACAGTAGAATGAACCCTAGTCATTGTCCCCAACAGGAAAGCCAGGGGCTGGGTACAGGGGCACTACTCCACTCTTACCTACCTGCACCTTTTGAATTTTGTACTAGGCACCCACATTGCCTAGATAGATAGGGAGAATGCTTTTGAAAGCAAAAATTTTTAAATTATTTTAATTATTATTATTATTAACCACATATTTCATATGGATACATCATGAGCTGGTACCCTCTTTTCCCTCGTCCCTGCCCCCATTCCATTGGGGACATTCCTCAGTGGGGTTGCAGGTATTCCCTATGGGGTTGTACTTTATGTATTGTGGAATCAGTAGTCAGTTATTTTTTTGGGGGGGGGAAGGGAATGCCTCTGGGCATGATGTCTCAACCTGTGGCTCTTCTAATCTTTCCCTCCTCTTTTCTGCAAAATTCCCTGAGCCGTGGTGGGTGAGTTTTAAGTCCACTTCAGTGATGAGCTCTTACGAGCCTCTGGATCTCTACTTTGGAAGGTGTTGGGTATCCTCAGGGTCTGTCTCCTTCACCCTGGTGCTGATTATCAGGTTCAGCATGGAAGCAGCACTCTTGCTCGTCTCCCCCATTTCTCTATGGCTTCAGCTGTGACTTGGCTGAAGTGCGAGGGGAAGTTTATCCTCTGGTCTCACTACCTCTGAAAAAGAACTGGAGAAAGCAAAATTCTTGTTGGCAAATTCCTTAGCTGGCATGGGTAAAGTGAGAATGAAGCCTCACCCTACCTACCAGCCACTCACAGCCCATGGAGATTAAGGACTTGGGGAATTGTCTGAGCTTCGATCCCCTTTCTGACATACCCTGTGAGACAGTGGCAATTGCTTACCTTCACTGAACCAAGGTTCCTTCCTTCCTTCCTTTCTTTCTTTCTTTCTTTCTTTCTTTCTTTCTTTCTTTCTTTCTTTCTTTCGTTCTTAGGTAGGGTCTCACTCTAGCTCAAGCTGACCTGAAATTCACTATGTAGTCTCAGGGGGGCCTTGAACTCTCGGTGATCCTCCTACCTCTGCTTCCTGAGTGCTAGGATTAAAGGCATGTGCCACCACTCCTGGCTTTGAACCAAGATTTCTTGCCCATAAGACATGAGACCCAATAGCATGTGCTCTCTGGGCTACTGGGAAGACTGGGGCAATGTCTGCCTTAGAACAGGTGCTGGTTAAGTTTAGTGATGATTCTTTAATCCTGACCTTTTATTAGCTTGCATATGTATGCCTTTCTGTGTACAAAAAGTTTTTCTATTTCATTATTTTAAAAATATTTTTTATTTTTATTTATTTAGTTGAGAGAGACAGAGAGAGAGAGAGAGAGAGAAAGAGATTGGGCGCACCAGGGCCTCCAGCTACTGCAAACAAACTCTGGATGCATGCGCCACCTTGTATATCTGGCTTACATGGGTACTGGTGAATCGAGCCTCAAACCAGAGTCCTTAGGCTTCACAGGCAAGCACTCGACCACTAAGTCATCTCTCTAGCCCTCATTCTTTTTAAAAATATTTATTTTATTTATTTGAGAGAGAGAGAGAGAGAGAATGGACATGCCAGGGTCTCCAGTCACTGCAAACAAACTCCAGATGCATGTGCCACCATGTGCATCTGGCTTACATGGGTGCTGAGGGATCAAACCTGGGTCCTTAGGCTTCACAGGCAAGTGCTTTAACTGCTAAGCTATTTCTCCAGCACCCTGTAGGTACTTTTAACCTCATTTTCTAGATGAGAACACAAGGCTCAATGATGGGCACAAGGCTACCCAGCAGACAGGTTGCTATGCCAGGAACTAGCACTTGATGTCATGGCATGCTTCCTTCCTCACGCTCTGCCTCTAGGTTTGGTTCTTGCTAAGTATCTTAAATTCTGCTCTGGGGTCCACAGAGATGAATCTGCCCTCTCCCTTTACTCCTCCTTTCTCTTCTGTTGTCCCCTGCTGAGTCCTTGCCCTGGAACTCTTTGTAGAAGTGAGAATGGTGGGAAGAAAGGCACACTGTCCCCCTAGTCCGGTCCTCAAGGCCAGACTTCACCCATAGAAACCCGAGACTTGGTTGAAAGAGAGCAGAAAAGAACAGCAAACTTGAGGTGTCAAGGCCATATGAAGATGTCACCACCAGAGGCCAGCCCAGGGCAGGCAGCTGCAATGAAGACCAGGCCAGGGGGCTGGCTTAGCGGTTAAGGCACCTACTTGCAAAGCCAAAGGACCAAGGTTCAATTCCCCAGGGCCCACGTAAGCCAGGTGCACAAGGTGGCACGTGCGTCTAAAGGCCCTGGCACACCCATTATCTCTTTCTCTCTATCTGCCTTTCTCTCTCTCTCTCTCTCAAATAAATAAATAATAAATTTTAAAAAAAGACCAGTCCAGACACTGGAGGACAGCAATTCCATCTGGCCCTGAAGGTAGTAGCAAGGGAGGCTCCATCTCCAAGGAGAATGGTGAGGTTGTGGGACACCCCATTCAAGACCATTTTGCCCCTGGGCTACAATGAGTTCAAGCAGACATCTGTCATGCTTAGCAGCACCTGGTCCAGATAGAGCCTGGCACATCCAAGGTGCCCATAAAAATCTGTCCAGTGGGAGTTACGCAGGAGGTCATATCATTCACCCCAGTCCCTGTACGCTGCTGTCTCTGTCACTCACCTACTTGGACCATACCAATAATATCTGGTAAGTTCTGGCTGGAGTCTACCCTGCACCCCACCTCCTCTGCAGTAGCCTCGCTTTTGCTTTTGTGCCTTTGAAGGAGCAACAGACTAGGGGGCATGGGTGATGTCTACAGAGAGCCTGCAGCCCCCCCAAGCTTTCAGCATGGGGGAGAAAATCGCTGCTGTAAGTTTCCCCACCCACACCCTGCCCCGCTCCTTCTCCCAGATTCCAGCCCCTTGGCTGGGGTCTTACAGAAGTGCAGCCTTGGGAGCCAGAAAGTTACAACTGTTGCCCTAGGTGGGTGCGGATGTTCTCTCCAGGCCAAGTCAGGGACTCAAGGCATCACCAATACTCGCCTACTTCTGGGCATGTCCTCTGCCTCCCAGATGGCCTCACCCATACTCGACCATGGTCCATTTATCCTGACCTCCTCGCCCCAGGTACCCAGGGTCCCTGAGAGAGGAGGCCAGGAAGTTTCAGGTCCCACAGAGGCTCAGGGCACAGCCACGGGCCTTAACTTCGGTTTTCCATCGGTGCCATGGGATGATGGCACATGCTGTGGAGGGGAGGGTTCTGATGTCCACCAGGGCTGAGGAGGACAACCTAGGGTGCACTACTTTCCACTCACTCACTCACTCACAGCCTGTGGTACCCAGGCTGCACAGAGGGCATCCCAAAGGTCCAGACGGAACCCGAGACACATTCTCTGGCCTGGGTGTGGCCTCAGCCCGCTGGGCAGTGATGGCGAACACTGGGCTGCAGTAGCAGAGGGGACAGTAGCTGCTTATGTAGTGTCCTCACTTCAGGGATATCGCCTAAGCAAGGGGCGCCAGCATCACCGAGGCAGATCCTCCTCTCCTCCTCCTTGACCTTTTCCCAGTGTCCCTGGAGGCTGAAGCCATCGTGGTCTGAGACTTCTCATGCCCAGCTGTCCAAACCAAGCTGCATCTCCTCAGCTCTACTAGGACCCGGGGAGCTGGGAGCTTCTTCGAGGTACAGGCTGGGGTCACACCTCTTCCAGCTGCACTAGGCATCAGAAAGTCGTCTGTACCTGACATCAGAAAGAGGGAGGGTGACAGAAACTTTGAAGCAAGGGGACATCCATCCCGAAGTGCTCTGGGAAAGTAGATGAGCTGGCTACCTAGCTTGGCGATTATGGGCAGCACACTTGGGGCTGCTCCCCCCCCCCCACGCCCCAGCCAAGTGAGATTTCTCTTCAGGGGTCCCCAGAGCCCTCGCTGTCTAGTGATCTTATCATCAGACAATACTGACAGCTGCGACTGCTGAGCCAAGTCCTATCCCAGCCAAGGACCTGCCCCACAGCCCCTCAGTTTGCCTCCACACCAACCCTCAGAGCTGTGCTCCTCACTCTAGGGAAGGGAAAGATGTATGGCTTGGCCAAGGGAGTAGGCGCAGACCCATCCTGCCCATGTGCGTCTTCTGAGAATTAGGGGGACTGTTCTACCTCCCTGGTGGAAAGAGAGCATGGAGGAGAGCCCCAGGATCACTCAGCACGAAGGAAGCCATCTTGTGAGTTCAGCTGAATTTGCTGAGGGCTCTCCTGGGCTCCAGGCCACATTTAGCCAGTCCCTGCTGAGCCACATGGCAGAGCCGGCCCACTGTCCACAGAAAAGAGGGTGTGGCCCTCCTGGACCTCAATTCCACCCGACAGGAGCCAGACCTTTCTGCTGCACTGGCTGCACTAGGACCATTGATAGCTCTTCCGTTACACCCAGGGATCAGAACATCCAAAACCAAACACGTGATTCCTTCATCTTCATGTCAACTCCGGTTCTTTGGTGCACCCTTCTGGAACTCAGCCACAGTAAAATGGTCTGCCTGCTGAAATCTCACCGAGGAGGCAAGGGAATGGCTGGACCAGTCAGGGTGAGGGACCACCAGGCTCAGGGAATGTTTGCCTCTCATACCAGGAAACAGGACCCAAACCAGTTCCCTCAGGCCAAGAATGACTTAAAATAATTATTAAGTAGCAAGTTGTATGGATACATCATATGTTAGTACCATCTTTTTCCTCCTCCCGGCCCCCATTCCACTGGGGGCCCTCCTCAGTGGGATTGCTGGTATCCCCTCTGGGGTTGTGGGTTATAAGATGCGAGAGCAGCCATCAGTCTTTGTGAGGCAAGGGTCAGTGCCTCTGGACATTCCCTTCCATTCTGGCTCTTACATTTTTTAATTAATTAATTAATTAATTTGCAAGCAGAGAGAGATAGAATGGGCGCGCCAGGCCCTCCAGCCACTGCAAATGAACTCCAGATGCATGCGCTCCTTGTGCATTTGGCTTACATGGGTCCTGAGGAATCAAACCTGGGTCCTTTAGCTTCGCAGGCAGACGCCTTAACTGCCAAGCCATCTCTCCAGCCCTGGCTCTTACATTCTTTCTGCCCCCTCTTCCGCAAACTCCCCTGAGCCGTGGCAGGTGTGCTGTGAGTCTACTTCAGTGTTGAGTTCTGGATTTCTGCTTTGGTGTGTTTTGAGTGTCTTCAGTATCTGTCGCCATGACCCTGGTGCTGGATGACAGGGTCGCCATGGGAGTAGCACTTTTTTTTTCTTTTTTCTTTTTTTTTTTTTTGTTTTTTAGAGGAAGGGTCTCACTCTAGCCCAGGCTGACCTGGAATTCACTATGGAGTCTCAGGGTGGCCTCGAACTCACGGCGATCCTCCTACCTCTGCCTCCCGAGTGCTGGGATTAAAGGCGTGCGCCCGGCTTAGGAGTAGCACTCTTGAAGAGTGGCTTTTTACCTGCAGTTATTGTTTAATGCCTGAACTCCCCAGGACAGGGTCTGGTTTCTTCCATCTGACTGGGGGCTTCTCAAGCCAGAGCTATGGCTCCCCCATCTGACTGTAAGTTCCTCGAGCAGGAATGTTTCTTCTATCTCACTAAGGGCTTCCCAAAGGTAGAACCATGATGCCCACATGAGGCTGGCTTATCCCCAAGGAAACACCGTCCCTCATCAAGCTAGCTACCCTGAGATACCATATATAGCATGTCTTCCCCATCACACGGAAGAGGGTCCGTATCCCCTTCAGCCAGCCTTCATCCTGGGTACAACGGGCACAACAGCATTGGCCATGGAGCAGCTTCTCCCAGAGTGACGCTTTGGGTTACAGCAGAACTCCTTCTTCTATCCCTCCCACCCCATTCCGAGGGAGCCAAACCAGAGAGGTGGCTGCGAAGGAGCCCTGGGGGCCTGTTGCAGACCAGCAAGGTTCAGCCAGGCCCACAGCCCTCCTCTCCCCGCCTGCCACCCTCACTGGGCAGCCCAGCGCCCTCTGACCCCACAGCCTTCCATCATGGGAGATCTATAACATTTACAATCCCAAAACAAAAGACCCCAAGAGCCGGGGACAGAATTCATCTTCCCAGCTGACAAGCCCCGTTAATTAACGACTTGAAAATCGATGACGAGAAGGGACAGGCGGCAAATGACACCTCATCGTGGGCCAGGAGGAGGGAGGAAATGTCCGGGGACTGGTGGACACGCACCGTGGGGCTGGCCGGGAGCCTGGGAGAGCCCCCGCCCCCATATATCACTGTCATTTCAAACACCATCGACTACCTTCTAACCCAGAAATTCTCATTTCCTACCATGGCAGAGCCCTGAGGAAAGGTTGGGGAGGGGGGTATGCCCAAAGAGTGAAGGCAAAGTAAGCTGTGGGTGACCTACTATGTGTAAGCCTTGGTGTTGGGTATTTCTTATTTATTAAAGCCCTAACAGCAGCTATGTGAGATAAATTTCGTATTCCCATTTTAGAGATTAGAAAATCAAGGGCTGGAAAAAAGTCAACTTCAGGTTCACTAAAGTTGGAGTTATGTTTGTTTGTTTATGAGAGAGAGATTGAGAATGGGCACACCAGGGCCTCCAGCCCCTGCAAATGAACTCCAGACACATGCACCACCATGTACATGTGGCTTAGGTAGGTTTGGGTGAATCGAACCTGGGCCCTTAGGCTTCACATGTAAGCATCTTCACCACTAAGCCATCTCTCCAGCCTGAGGTTTATATATATATATATATATATATATATATATATATATATATATGTATTGGTTTTCTGAGGTAGGGTCTCACTCTAGCCCAGGCTGACCTGGAATTCACTATGGAGTCTCAGGGTGGACTCGAACTCACGGCAGTCCTCCTACCTCTGCCTCCCGAGTGCTGGAATTAAAGGCATGCACCACCACGCCTGGCCTGAGGTTATATTTTTAAATGCCTATTTCAGGTGGATGAAAGAAGCAAAGAGTTCTGGAGTTGAGAGCAAATGAATTGAGGCCAGTCTCCAGCTCATGGTGAGTGTAATAGCAGACAAGCAGTCTGATTTCTCTGAGCCTTAGTTTCTTTATCTGTACCAAAGGGATAATAATTTCACCCTACCCACTGCAGAGAGCCTTGACTCTAGTGGATGAATATCTGGGGAAGTATCAGACCTGACTTTCTCACCACCAGAACTTCAGGTCACTCCTATCCAACTCTGGGCAAGATGTGGGTAAAATAGGGAGAGGAGCCAGCAGGGCTGTGCTGGAAAAGAGAACAAATGGGGGACAGTATGGGTGGCCTCCAAAGGTTCAAGGACTACCCTTCAGCCCATCTGTACAGAGTTAAAAGGAAAAAAAAAGGAATAAAGTGGGGCATAGGTTAGTATATGCATGTATTCCCAGCATTCGGGAGGTATAGGTGGAAGGATCAAGAGTCAAGGTCATACTTGGTTACATAGTGAGTTCAAGGTTGGCCTAAGCTATATGGAACCATGTCTCAAATAAAATAAAAATTAACTGAGCGTGGTGGTGCACACCTTTAATCCCAGAACTTGGGAGGCAGAGGTAGGAGGATTGCTGTGAGTTTGAGGCCAGCCTGAGACTACATAGTGAATTTCAGGTCAGCCTGAGCTATAGTGAAACTCTACCTCAAAAAAATCCAATAACAACAAAAAAATAAAAATAAAAATAAAAATTAGAAACAGTAAAATAAATAATAGGGCTGGGGTATAGTAGGTTTGAGCCCTTGGGAGGAAGGGAGAGATGAGATAGATAGATAGATAGGTAGGTAGGTAGGTAGGTAGATAGATAGATAGATAGATAGTAAGAGGGGGAAGGGGGAGAACAAAGTCACTTCTTTAATGAAGCTGTTATAAAGTTGATAATAAATAATACAAATAAATCTGGGTATGAGGGTCAGTGATAGCTCACCTAAGCAATCACAAGAATTATACACACAACACACACACACACCTCATAAATATACCATTTCAAGGAAAGGGTTCAGTTTGGGCTGCCACCTAGTAAATGCTCAATACACGTCAGAGCACTACAGGCTCTCTGCTCGCGCCTCCCTTCTCCCAAACAAATGCATATCGAGGTGCCATGAAAAGGGAAAACAAGGGAACACAGGGAGTACCTTCTGAATCCTGGGGTCAGTCAATGTTTTCGGGGGGGGGGAGCATTGTTCCAACTCTAGAAGATTCTGAAGGTGGACTTTAACCAACCCTTCCCACGCAAAGGTGGCCAGCTCATGTTGGGACGGGGACAGCGTTCCCTAGGAGACGCTTGAGTTCCGCCCTGAAAAGAGTGGGCCAAGCTGTCAACCTGCAGGGACACGGAGCTGAGGGCTCTGCAGAGACAGGGACACATGGTCACGGCTGCTGTCTGTAGTGGACACAACCCCTTCTTCCCTCCACCCAGCTGAAGCCCAGCAGGTTCCAGGAGGTATCTGGAGGACATATAAGTTGCCTATGGCTGCCTCAGGGCTGGTTGCAAGTCTAGAGAGGCTGGGCCAGATCAGATGGCTGGAAAGCGATCCCATGCCAGGGAGCTTAAACCCTCAGCTTACTTATTTACCTATGAAATGGGCCAGTTCCAAGGGAGATCTACTAGCGGCGGATGAGCGTATGACCAGATGCTTATCGTGAGTCATGAGGGAAGTGTAGGTCAAAACCACAAGGACATGTCCTTTCTTCTTGCTGGGACAGCTGTAAATAAAACAAGTGCTGGGGCAAAAAGCAAAGCCCTTGTGTACTACGAGTGGAAGTGTAAAATGGTTACAGCCATGGTAGAAAACATTGCAGAAATTCTTGAAAAAGTGAAATACAGACCTGCCCTAGGATATAGCAATTTCCTCCTAAGCATATAACCACAGGAACGGGAAGCAGCTGGGCACGTCCAGTACTCAGAAGAACAGAGACAGGAGGATCCCTGTTTGAGGCCAGCCTGGACTACATATATAATGAGGCCCTGCCTCAAAATGCAAACACAAAGCCAGACATGGTGGTGTACATCTGCATTTCCAGCACTCGGGAAGTAGAGGCAAGAGGATCAGAAGCTCAAGGTCATTTTCAGCTACAAAATGAGTTTGGGGCCATCCCAGGTTACAAGAGACTCTGTCTCAAGAAACCTAAAACAAACAAACAAACAAACAAACAAACAACAACATAAAAAATTGAGCAGCAACAACGAAATACCCTAGGACTGGGGAGAAGGCTCTGTGGGTAAAACTGCTTGCTGCACAAGTGGGGGGGGGGTCTGAGTTCCACCCTCAGCACCCATGTAAAAACAGGGCCTGACTGCACATGTTTATAACCCCAGCACTGAAGGTGGCGGAGACAGAAGATTCTCGGGGGTTCACTGGTCAACCAGGGGGACCAAAACACAGCACGAGCTCCAGCCTCAGTGAGAGGCCCCCCCTCAAGGAAATAAGGCAATAGAGCAGTCAGAGAGGCCACATGACACCCTCCTGCGTGTGCATACCTGCACATCTGTACCAACAGTACACACACACCAAAACCATGGTGGTGGTTATGCTTTGTGGAGAGGAGTTTTTTTTTGTTTTTTTTGCTTGCTTTTTTTGGTATATATCACCCATATTTTGTGTAACATTCATTTGTTGGTGAACACTTGGTCAGCGGTTCTCACAATAGCAAAAAGTTGAAAACAACCCAAGCGTTCATCAGCAAACAAATGGGCACACAAAATATACATATGTGATGGGATAAACATTATTCAGCCACAGAAAGGGATGGTGTTATGATGTAGTCTATAATGTAGACAAACTTGAAACGTACATTCTATAATATAGGCCGAAGGCCAACTACCGGCAATTCTGATTATATTAAATGTCTAGAATAGGCAAATTCACAGAGTCAGAAAGTAGATTGGAAGTCACGAGATGTTGCCGAGAGAGGAGAACGGGAGTTATTGCTTAATTGGTATAGAGTTTCTGTTGGGGTGATGAAAATGTTTTAGAAATGAAGTTTGAAGCCGGGTTTGGTGGCACACGCCTTTAATCCTAGCACTTGGGAGGCAGAGGCAGGAGGAGCTCTGTGAGTTCGAGGCCACCCTGAGACTACAGAGTGAATTCCAGGTCAGCCTGAGCTAGAGTGAGACCCTAACTTGAAAAACCAAAAAAAAAAAAAAAGAAGAAGAAGAAAAAAGAAATAAAGTTTGAGCAGGGGCACACAAAGCTGTGGAACCTAATGTCTAATGTCACTGAACTACCTACTTAAAAATGATTAAACTGCAAATTGGAGTTATAAGTTTTTACCATAATCAAAAAAATTAGCTTCTGAAAAATAGGAGGACCAAAGGGTCCAAGACTTTTTGGCAGGAGTCTGCACTGGACACCCTCTAAAGTGAGGACGGGACAACCTCTCCTGCTGCTCCCCAGCAATTCATTCCAGCTGGCCCCAAACCTGCACCCAGCCCTCCTGGAGCCCATGCAGGAAGAGTGGCCAAGCTGGGCCAGCCCAGGCCTCCCTCCACACCAGATGGCTTTGCGCTCCCCTCTCACTCTGTGCTCTCCTCCACCCCGGCCCCCTTAAAGAAGAGACCTTCCCAGAATACGTCATCTCACCGGAGCAGTAAATGTCAAATTTAAATTCATCCTTTGTACCACCTTTGATTTCAAAGAGGATTACACCTCAGCGGTGAAAGGCAGCCGCTGCGGGGTCTGTGCGGCCTCCTGGGCCTCTGCTGGGCCCTGAAGCATTGTTAACTCCTTCCAATTCATTAGGTCTAATCCTGGTAGCGCTGAGTAAGGGGCCCTGGGCTGCACCCAGCACTCAGGGCCATATGTGCCCATTGTGTCAGTCGCTGGCTAATCCAGCACGTGGCTTACGCACTGGCCCACTGGAGAGAGGCTGAGGGCACCGGCTCAGGAGAGGAGGTCCTGGCCTTTGATGGGAGGGGCTGTGAAACAGTCAAAGTCTGGGGAGGGGCATTCCCCACACAATCCCCACAGACTTTTGGGGGTCAGGCAGCAGGGGTCACACAGTGGAGAGGTGGAGACTGGGGTCCTGGCAGAGACGGAAAGACAGACAGACATTAGTTTGTCTTATCATGCCTCTTTCCCTCTAACACATACATCCACACCTTCACTCTGCCACACACCTGCGCCACACAGGCTCACAACACCAAATACCCCCAGGTACACGGACACACTCACATCCTCACCTGCACATGTCAACACAAGCTATCCGTACACTCAAAATGTCCAGCACCCACATGTGTACCTGGGCATCCACATAATATACATCCACACCCACAGCCATCGATACACCCAGTCTCTCAACAGCATGCCCCCTTCCACACCCATCCATACACCCCTATATACCCAGCTCACTCTGCAGTTGAGCTTCTGGCATTTTTTTGTCCCTGCCCTTCCCAGTGCCCAAGGTCAGAGCTAGGAGAGACTTGCAGGAGAATTGCGTGCTCCCATGTCACCATGGGTAGGCCAAAGTACATAGAGCAGGCCGAAGAGTCTGATGAATGGGGTGGAAGAGCAGAAGACGAGCTGTGGGCCCTGCAGGGATAGACTCACCTTTGCTGACTGCCTGAGTCCAGCAGTTCTCTTGGTGCCGTGGAGCCCGTGTTCTCAGCTCAGCAGACCTGCGAGGCCGTTATCAGGATGTGTACTCTTGTAGCCAGTTCACCTTGCTGGGATGAACATCCAAGCAGGCACAGTTTAGGGGAGGAAGGGAGTCATGTCAAGCTTCCAGATCCAGGGGGAAGTGCCATTCAGTGGTGGGAGAAGCTGTGTCCATACATCCAAGCACAGAGGAAAACCATCACCAGCCAGCAAACAGCAAAAACTACAAAGCCAAACCAGCAGCAAGCAGGGATCCAGGTAGAGCTCAAACACACCTTAGGGCTGGACCCCAGCATCTACCCCCAGTCATACCTGGGCAGCTGGAGACCCAAGTTACAAGCTTTAATGAAACCCCCGAGTCTAAGGGGGACATACATTCAAACTACCACATGTACTACCCAAGTACCCTGTGGATGCCAAAACACCCATACCGGTGTGCAGACATCTCAAGGTCCCAACATCATGAACCAAGCAGCCACAATAGGACTAGAACCTAGGGCGACAAGCTCTGTCTGGACTCTTCATGGCCCATGCTTTACAAAAGCCTGGAGTGGAAGGTTCTGGTTGTGCGGAATGAACAGGCAACAGTTGGGTCTGGTCAGGGTAGCTGTGGTCTGAGTGGCTCCCACATAGTGATGGTGGTCTTGTGAGAAATCACGCTTTCCGGTGGAAAGAGCAAAGAGGACTGCTGGTCACTGATGACCTCCCCAGGCCCAGGCTCCCCATGCCGTGGATCTAGAAAGAACTTTCTGGAAGACTGGTTGTTTGAGGAGGGTAACAGTCAGTTAGGATGAGGGCAAAAAGCCATCATGTCCCCACGAAGGGAGACACATGTGACCAACACCTAAGGCTAATCAAATGCAGCGGGACCAGCACGGTACCATCTGCCTGTCTGTCCCTCTGTCGTTCTGTGCACCTGTTCCACATTAAGGACTGCGGAGTGAGCAGAGAGAGGTTGGGTTTGCTGGGGAGGGCCTGCATCTGTTCTGATGTTTTTCCGAGGCCAAGAACATACATTGCATGTGGGAAGCAGTGGGGAGTTGAACCAATCATGGGCCGCTCTCTTCACGCTCAGCGACGTGAGTCTGGTGGTTTGAAAGTCACCGCAGTAGAGCATTTACATCGTGGAAGTCGGCAAGCACAACATATCAGGATGCTTTGTTTCATGGGAGGTCGGTGTGCTAAGCTCTCAGGAGCACACCACTCCCCCAGATGCCTGCTCCCTGCTGGGAACACCATGTCTCTGAAGAACCTTAAGCCCAGGTACTGTGGAAACCTGAACTCTTCATGAAAGCCCATGCCTCACCACCTTCTTCTAATGCTACCTCAGTTTCCCCCACCACTAAACTGGGGGAAGAATAGTGGCACTTGGGGCAAAGTCCTTCGGAGTTTCATTAACAGAGAACCCTGTTCAAGGCAGAGTGCATGTCATTCCTCAAAGTCGAATAAGTCCTGCCATGCTGTGGACTGCACTTTGAGGATCAGGGACTTCTGCCTTCATCTACAGCCTCGGGACTGACCTCTTCTCAGCTTCAGATCTCCTTCCGATCACAAGTCGTCTCTAATTGTTGTATATTATTTATTTATTTATGTATTGAGAGAGTCAGAGAAAAAGCGAGAGAAAGAAAATGGGCATGCCAGGGCCTCTAGCCACTGCAAATGAACTCCAGACACAGGCACCACCATGTGCATCTGGCTTACGTGGGATCTGGGGAATCAAACCTGGGTGTTTAGGCTTCGCAGGCAAGTGCCTTAACCACTAAGCCATCTCTCCAACTCTCTGTTAATGAAACTCCAACTGTTTTGCTTTTGCTTGGTTTGGTTGCGTTTTTTTGAGACAGGGTCTCATGGAGCCCAGGCAGGCTTCAAACCCACTATGTAGCCAGAGATGACTTTGAACTCCCAGTCCTTTTGCCTTCCCCAAGTGCTAGGATTACAGGCCTGTACCACCATACTTGGCTTTGTCTTGAGCCTCAAAACCAACAGTTCTCAAATAAAAGTTAGGGCTGGAGCCAGGCGTGGTGGTGCATGCCTTTAATCCCAGCACTTGGGAGACAGAGGTAGGAGGATTGCCATGAGTTCAAGGCCACCCTGAACTACATAGTGAATTCCAGGTCAGCCTGAGCTAGAGTGAGACCCTATCTTGAAAAAAAAAACAAAAAAACAAAAAAACAAAAAGAAAACGTTATGGCTGGAGAGAGGGCCTAGTGGTTAAGGCATTTGCTTGCAAAGACAAAAGGCCCAGGTTCAATTCCCCAGGACCCATGTAAGCCAGGTGGCACATGTGCCTGGGGTTTGTTTGCAGCAGCGGGAGCTGGCATGCCCGTTCTCTCTGTCTCCCTCTCTTTCTCTCTCTCCCTTTCTTTTTCTCTTTCTCAAATAAATAAAAATAAAATAGTTTTGAAAAAGCAAACCCAGGGCCGGGTGTGGTAGAGCACACCTTTAATCTCAGCACTCGGGAGGTAGAGGTAGGAGGATCGCAGTGAGTTCGAGGCCACCCTGAGACTACATAGTGAATTCTAGGTCAGCCTGGGCTAGAGTGAAACCCTACCTCAAAAAACAAAAACAAACAAACAACAACAACAAAAAGTAGCAAACCCAAAAAGATTCATCACATTATCCTAAGCACCCCTTTCCAGGCTGTCAGTCTCCCAGCCACCCTTTCTGTGGCATTCACCAGGACCATCTCCCCACAGCGACAGAGGCCCGCCCCTTCTCAGCTCCTTCCAACCAAGCCAGGTGCACATACCCAAAGCTCCCATCCCTGGAGGACAGGCAGCAGCTGTCCCCCACAGCCCTGAAGAAGTCCCCACCACACCATCTCCAGCTTGGCTTCCCCAGTCTCATCGGGCCTTGGCCGTCTTCTCCCTCCCAAGACTCTTCTGATGCAGCCAGCCTGTCCACCATCCCTGCTCCGTTATAGTCACAGTCCCCCAGAGGCTCAAGGACGTTCTGGCTAGGGATTTACTCTCTGTACTTCTTTTTTTGTTTGTTTGGTTGGTTTTCGAGGTAGGGTCTCGCTCTAGCCCAGGCTGACCTGGAATTCACTACGTATTCTCAGGGTGGCCTCGAACTCACAGTGATCCTCCTACCTCTGCCTCCCGAGTGCTGGGATTAAAGGCGTGCGCCACCACGCCCGGCTCCCTCTGTACTTCTTTAAGGGCAGCTTCTTGCTGACATGCCCCGCCTGCCCTCCTGTCTCTTCACACCCTTACTTGGCACTTACCTGCTCATTGTCACTCAAAGAGGCCGAGCTCTCTTTGCTTGAGTCTGGATCTTCTAGTTCATTCCTCCATTAGATGAGGGACTTCCTCAGGGTAGTGGCTGCACTTGTGTCAGTCAGCTTCCCATCACTATCACTAATACTCAAGGAAAATAACTTAGGAAGAGAAAGGTTTACTTCTGGCTCATAGCTTTACAGGTCCCAGGCCATGACTAGCCCTGTTGTTTTGGGCCTGTGGCAAGACAGCCCATCATGATAGAAATATGCAATGAAGCAGAATTCATCTCACAGCGAGAGAGAGAGAGAGAGAGAGAGAGAGAGAGAGACAGGTTGGGGAAGGGACTCAGTTTTATAATCCCCTTTGAGACCTTTCCCTTCACCCCCTGCCCCCACAATAATCTAAAGAGTTCTCACTGGGTTCCACTTCTTAAAGGCTTCGCCATGACTCGGGCCTCCTCCTGTGGGTCTCAGCTGATTCTCTTCCTTTATCCCATTTGTCAAGCTCTGGCCACTGCAGTCACTCTTGGGCAGGGAAGGCGGGGGGGGGTTGTCTATCCAGGGAAGGCCCAGCCCCTTTCCTTTGCTGACCCCCAACACCTGTTTACAGCACTGCTCCAGCCTGTCAAGGGAGCCCAGGATTCCTTCCTAGAGCCACAAAGGCACTTTGTTAATTAATTGTGCTAATTAGCAGGGACGAGGCTGGACATCTGGATGTTCTCGCTGGTGATCCTAGGCCCTCGGGACTGACAGGTGGAGAACAGGTGCTCACAGGAGCAGCTTCCCCCACCTTCTGGACCTGAGACCCCTCTGTTGGTACACAGCACCCCATATACATTCCAGCATGCAAAAAGAGTGATGAGAAGGCCTGATCAGGAGACTAGGGTGCCTTAAACTGTCCTTCTCCAAAAGACCCTCACCCTGAAATGAGAATAGAAAAGCAGAAGCATTGTGCCTAGGGCAGGAAGGAACCCCTCTTTATACTGGTTTCATCTTCTCAGCACCCACTCACCCTTTAGCTCCACTCATTGTCTTCTCTATGGGAACGTTCGTTGAGGATCTCAGGTGCAACAGTTCCAGAAAACAAAAAAACCGAGAAAGTCCATCACTTCGCCTCACTCAGCAAACCCGGCTATGCATCAAGCACTGTGCTGGGCACAGGACAGGCGGCTGCCACCAAAGTGTGTATCCACACACACTGAAATACTATCCAGCCACAACGGGGAATGAAACACTAATATATGCCACGACATAGAATTTGAAGCTGAAATAAAATAAGTCAGACTCAGGACAGATATTGTTTGAGTCAATTTATAGGAAGCACCTAGAGTGAGAAATTCAGAGACAGAAAGTAGAACACAGGCAGTGAGGAGCCCCCGGAGGGGGGGGGGAATGAGGAATTTCTGTTTCACAGGCATAAAGCTTCACTGGGAGACTACGCGAAAGTATACAGGGCGGATAGGGATGGTGGTCACACCACTGCATTTTTGTTTTCTCAAGGGAGGGTCTCACTCTGTAGCCCAGGCTGGTCTGGAGCTCATCATAGATCCCAGGCTAGCCTTGAATTTCTAGTAATCCTCCTGCCTCTGCATCCCAAGTGCTAGGATTGAAGGGGTGAGCCTCCATACCCTGCTCTTCCATTGTAAACAAAATTTGCCTCCTCCTCTTCCTCTCCCTCCTCGTTCTTCTTCTCTTCCTTCTTGCGGCACTGGGACTTGAACCCACAGCCTGGTGTATACTCGGCGAGAGTTCTACCACTGAGCTGTATTCACCAACCTGCAAATGTGTTCCGGGACCCTGAATTGTACAATTATGTAAATGACAAATATATTACTATGGTTAAAAACAGAAACCCAGAGAGCATCACCCGCCCTCATGGAGTGTGGACTCTAATGGAAGAAGAAACACCGTGAACAGAAGAAATGGAATTCATGACGGCTGGTGCTGCTGAAACAACGAAGTCAGAGCTGAATGAGCATGTTGGTGGGCGGTAGGACTAAACGGGGTGGTTGATGAGGCCCGTCTGGGGAGGGGCCTTTGAGCAGAGGGGAGAGCACAGGCAGGTCCTGAGGAGGGAGCGCAGGAGGCTCGGCCAGGTGCCAGCTAGAGCAAGGGACGAGGAGGGGGCGCATCCGAGAAGGCTCTGTGAACCCTACTCTGTACTCAGCACCTACCAGATACCTCATGCTCCTTCCCAGCTCCCCCTGGGGCTCAGCCAGCAGCCTTGTGATAGCTGCCTTCTCATTGCTGGGGTAAAGCCATCGGCCAAAAGCAGCTGATAGGAGGAAAGGATTTATTTTGGCTTGCAGTCTCGAGGGGAAGTCCCATGATGGCAGGGAAAGCATGGCACGAGCAGAGGCCGGACGTCACCTCTGCCACAGCAGGTGGAAAACAGCAGCAGGTGAGTGAGCAGAACTCTGGCAAGGGGGAGCTGGCTATAACAGCCCTAAACCTGCCCCCCCACAACAACACACCTCCTCCAGCCAGGCTCCACCTCCCAAATTGCCATAAGCTGGGGACCAAGCATTCAGAACACATGAGTTGACGGGGTGAGGTGCTTTGACTCAGGTGTCCCCCGCAAACTTAGGTGTTCTGAATGCTAGGTTCCCAGCTGATGGAGATTTGGGAATTAATGCCTCCTGGAGGGAGTGTAATGTTGGGGGCGGGCTTATGGGTGTTATAGCCAGTTTCCCCTTGCCAGTGTCTGGCACACTCTCCTATTGCTGGTGTCCACCTGATGTTGGCCAGGGGGTGATGTCCACCCTCTGCTCATGCCATTGTTTTGCCCTGCCATCATGGAGCTTCCCCTCGAGTCTATAAGCCAAAATAAGCCTTTATTCCCCACAAGCTGCTCTTGGTCCAGCAATGCGAACCTGACTGAAACAAGGAGGAATCTGATTCAAACTACCACAATCCCTGTGTCTTCCCATCGCACACATCCCGGCATACCCTTCACACTTCTACTCCTGCCACCTCTACCCTTCTCCTGTCCCACTCCTACCTCTGCTTGGGCACCTACTCACCCACTTGAACCCTTGCTCTACTCCCAACCTCACAGCAACAACCAGGCACTCTACCCCCCCATCCCTTCTCCTACGGTGTGCCCCTCCCCCTGCGCTCTGGACTCACCCACACTTGTGGTCACAAGGTCGAGGCTGGGCTTGCTGAATGCTGGTCCCCATTCCAGAGCACAAAGTCAATGACATTTCACCGAGCAAGGGAATGAAGTGAGTCAATGCACTCATAAGTCAGCTGCCTCTTCTGATTGGACCACTCTTGTTCGGCTGCACCCACTTTTCAACTTCTGCATCTGTAATCAAAGTGCACTGGGGCTCATCTCCTCACCTGTGTCCCATGGGGCTGCTGGCAAAATTTAAACAGGTCACTCCACGGGAAGCGCTCATCAGTAATGCTGGTGACGGGGGATTTGGGCGAAATGAGGCTATGAGGAAGAGGCTCCCCGTGATGGTTTATAATGAGTGTCAGTTGACTGACAGGACCTAGGATCACCTAGGAAACTAACCTCTGGGCATGCCTGTGAAGGATTATCTAGATAAATTAGCCTCTGGGCATGCCTTAGAGGGATTATCTTGATTAGGTTAATTGGAGTGGGAGGTACCATTCCATGGGCTGGGGTCTTGAACTGCATAAACAAGAGAGAGTTTCTGTGGTAGGGCACACACCTTTAATCCCAGTACTTGGGAGGCAGAGGTGGGAGGATCACTGTGAGTTCAAGGCCAGCCTGAGACTACATACTAAGATCCAGGCCAGTCTGGGTTACAGGGAGACCCTACCTTGAATAACCAAACACATAATAAGTAAGAATTTAAAAGCAGAGAGAGAGAGAGAGAGAGAGAGAGAGCTGACTGAGCACCAGCATTCACCATTGTCTGCTTTCTGATTGTAAACAGAATGTGACTGTTATGCCCAGATCACGGAGTCCCCAAAGATCACCGAGAGTCTGACACATATGCAACAGCAAAGAGCTTTATTTTGGCCTTAAGCTCAGACTCTTGACTTCACCAGCACAGTGGATCCGTACAAGAGCCCTGAGCAGCAGGGGGCAGGTATTTTATAGGTATATGAACAAAGAAGTAGGGGGAAGTAGGGGAATGGTTACATGATTGGTTGATTTAAGCAGTAACTGCACTTGTTTCTTTCTGATAGGCTTAGGATACTGGTGGGCAAAGCTGGTGGTCAGGGGGCTAGGGGGATCCCAAGCAGATTAGGTAACCTTTATTGTAATTGGCTATGTGTATTTGAAGAACTTTAAACAAACTTATTTTAAAGCAAACTTATCTATGACCACAGGAACGCATGGTGCAGACAGTCTATTCCACCTTATCAGGAAACTGACCTTGCCAGGAAGCAGAAACTTAGGCCAATTGATGATTCTGAGGCTTATTATGGCTTCCTGGGTCCTTCATGACCATTTGCCTCCAGATCCAGCCACCTTGACCTCCTCCCCACCCTCCACCCCCACCCCCTACCCCCTCCACCATGATAGACTGCAACCTCAAACTAAACTGAAATAAACCCTTGCTTCCTTAAGTTGTTTCTGGTCAGGGACTTGGTCACAACAATAAGAAAGTAACCAAAACACTCCCCAACAGGACTTACCTTCTGTCCCTCTCTCTAGGTCTTGCAGTAGCAAGGAACAGAAAGGAAGGTTCTGAGGTGCAAAACAGCTGAGTCTAAAAAGTTAGGCCAGGGCTGGAGAGACGGCTTAGCAGTTAAGCGCTTGCCTGTGAAGCCTAAGGACCCCAGTTCAAGGCTCGATCCCCAGGACCCACGTTAGCCAGATGCACAAGGGGGCGCACGCATCTGGAGTTCGTTTGCAATGGCTGGAGGCTCTGGCGTGCCCATTCTCTCTCTCTCTCTCTCTCTCTCTCTGCCTCTTTCTCTCTCTGTCTGTCGCTCTTAAATAAATAAATAAAAATAAACAAAAAAAATTTAAAAAGTTAGGCCAGGTGGGGAGGGGGAAAACTGGAGAGTGGAACCCGGTGTTTCTTGAACAATTACTGCATGCTAAGAGCCATTCCCTTGTGCCCTCGCTGCACTCTGGCCCATGCTGCCAGTCCTGCCTCCCGCTAGATGCCCCATGCCCCTGTCTTCGTTCACCAGGTATTTGCAGGTACATATTCCCCATCTGCTTTTCCTGCTGTGGGACTCTTCGGAGGAAGGCCTGACCTCGTCCCTGTTTATGACCTGGAAGAACGAGGGTCAAGCAGCTTCGTTCCATTTTCCAGGTCAGGCAGTGGAGACCGGAGGAAGGTCTCGCTGCAGCACAAGTGGTATCGGTCAAGGTCATGCTGCAGGGGAGGGCTGCAGCCGGGTTGACTCTACAGCAGAGGAGCAGCTAAGGAGAACGGTGCAGGGGGCAGGGTCCCCACTGGGCCCTGGGGAGGACTGGGGCTTTGCAGGCTTTTCTTGGTGCAGCAGTGGCAGTGGTGGCCGCAGCAGCAACACCATCATCGTCACCATCACGGAGCACGTGCCATGCACCCTGCCCACATCACAGGCTTCACATCCGCTACCCTGTTTCTTCATCACAGCTGCCCAGGGAGGCAGGTCCTATCACGGGCCCCCATTCTATAAGGGAGAAGACCGAGGTCCAGAAAGACAGAGTCACCGTCTCGTGGCTGGAAAGAGGCAGGGTGTCCTTTCTGACTACCTCCGCCCTATTCTGCAGACTTCAAGACAGGCTGGAGCCACCCACCTCTCCCAAATGCCCCAGTTCCCACAGCCTCATGTTTGAGACTCATTGATTGATTATTGATGGATGCATCTGTGGTCTGGTTCTGGGATCGCTCAGTCAGGCCCTGGGCAAGGGCAGGAATGGGAGTGAGGTGGGGGGTCTTCCAACCCCAGGAAAGGCCCCTCAGGCCGCCACTGTCCCTACTACTTCTGGCATCCGCTACTCCCAACTTCCCTCCGCCCCTGGATTTAAAGTCACAGTGACGATTAATCACCTGATGACATGGAGGGCAGGCTGCAGAGGAGTTAATTAATTAGGGAAATTTCTCCCAGCCCTTTGAAGGTGAAATGTGTAGGGAGGGGACAGGGCCAGGGACAGTTATTATTCAAGCTGAACAAGCTGACTCTGAGATAAGACTGCAAGAACCATGCAGGGAAGGGGGGGGGGCGTGCATTTGGGAAGGATGGAGACCTCTCCAGGACAGCTTGGAGCAAGTCCAAGACTGCTCTCCAAAGCCCAGCTCCAGGCCTCCAGTCCAGTCCTCTAGACAAAGGATGGGTCCTTTTCCTTCACCATGGCTGGGACATGCCTAGAGACAGACAGCCTCTAGGGACCCAGTAGAATCAGAATGACAAACCTGAGGGCTAGAGAGAGAGTTCAGTCAGTAAGTGCTTTTATTACAAGCATGAGGACCTGAGTTTGATTTCCACAGCCCACATAGAAAAGCTAGCCATAGTGGCACACACTTGTAATCCCAGCACTGGGGTAGCAGTGACAGATGCCATTGGGGCTCACTGACCGGTCAGTCTAGCCCACTTGGTGAGCTCCAGGCCAATGAAAGATCCTGTCTCAAAATAAAAGAAAAAAAAAAGGGGCTGGAGGGATGGCTTAGTGGTTAAGGCATTTGCCTACAAAGCCAAAGGACCCAGGTTCGATTCCCCAGGACCCACGTTAGCCAGCTGCACAAGGGGGTGCACATGTCTGGGGTTCATTTGCAGTAGCTGGAAGCCCTGGCACACCCATTCTCTCTCTCTCTCTCTCTCTCTCTCTCAAATAAATAAATAAAAATAAATAAATAAAAGAAAAAGAAAGGGTGGATGCCAGGCATGGAAGCGCATGCCTTTAATCCCAGCACTTGGGAGGCAGGGGTAGGAGGATCGCTGTGAGTTCGAGGCCACTCTGAGACTACATAGTGAATTCCAGGTCAGCCTGGGCTAGAGCGAACCCTACCTTGAAAAACCAAAAAAATAAAATAAAAATGAATAAATTAAGGGTGGATGGCACTCGAGGAACAGCACCCAAGGTTATCACCTAGCCTACACATATACACATACATGCACACCTACCCACACCTTCACACACACATAAAAAGAAAGGGTGTGGGGCTGGAGAGATGGCTTAGCAGTTAAGGCATCTGCCTGCAAAGCCAAAGGAGTCCCGTTCGACTCGCCTGGACTCCTGTAAGCCAGATGTACAAGGGGGCGCATTCATCTGGAGTTCGTGTGCAGTGGCTGGTGGCCCTGGCACACCCAGTCTCTCTCTCTCCCAAATAAATAAATAAAATATATTTTAAAAAAAGAAAGGAAGGACGGAAGGAAGGGTGTGGTGGCTCACGCCTTTAATCTGAGCACCCAGAGGCAGAGGTAGGAGAATTACCATGAGTTCAAGGCTACCCTGAGACTACATAGTGAATTCCAGGTCAGTCTGCACTAGAGTGAGACCCTGTCTCAAAAAGCCAAAATAAGAAGAAGAAGAAGGAGAAGGAGAAGAAGAAGAAAAGCAAAGCTGGTTCTTGCAGCCCCTCCTCAAATAAAGGTAGTCACTAATAACACATCTATCCCAGCCTGAGGGATGGTTTAGGTGTCTGCACAGCTTGCATATGTGACAGGCAGATAACCGGGAGGAAACTGGATATAGCAGCGCAGGCCCAGGGAGGGAAACCGAGGTCTCCTCAGCCCACTCCTTGGCCACTGTGGCCTTGGTCCCCGGAGAATTGGTTTTTCTGGGCTGCCTGGACTCTGTGCAGTCAGCTAGGCTAGGCATCCATCCAAAGAGACAGGCAAAGACTACTCCTTCTCGCCTGCAAATGGTACAGGTAGGGGACTTAATCATGAGATTGCAGACAAGAAGAAGCCCCTCCTGCCACCACCCACTGAGTATCAAGACTTGGAAGACAGCGAGATATTGAGGTGGCAAGGGTAACAAAGACCTGGACCCTTTCTCGAAGATTCCCGCTCCGTAGACCTTCTTGTACTATAAAAAATGGGCTGGAATCTGAGCCCAAGTTGTGGCTGGTGAAATGCCCCATGGGGACACAAAGGATGGCAAAATGCAGAAAGGCTTCGAGGAGTCTGTGTCGTCCTGGTGCAAAGAGCAGGAAAGAAAGCTGGTGTTTCAACAGGCAAGTGAGATACAGTACGCCCTGAGCAAAGGGGCAGAGGTGGCACCTGGCCCGGGGCATCTGGGGAAGAGTGGGATGTTGGGTAGGGTGGCCGCAATGTGGTGAGTGACTAAGGAACATGGTGAGGAGTGGATGAGGGGGCCAGAGAATAAAGGTGGGCTGGGGTTAGAGGGCCTTAGAGGCTGGGATGAGATATTACTCCTGCACGGTGGGATGTCATCTGGGGTTTTCGTGAGAGCCTGCTACAATGGGAGGGTCTCGGGCTTCTAGAAAGAGCCCGATAGCCACTGAGGACAATGGGAGACCAGATGAGGAGGCAGGTTTCATGGGGCAAGAGAAATGGAACGGTATTGGCCAGGACACAGAGCAAAGGGAAAGGGAGAAGGGACTCCTGTCACCACGCTGGACATGGTCTCTTCATCTGCCCCTTGCCATCACCAGAACGACTGGGTGACTTGAGCTCTGATCAAGCTGAGGTGAGCGGGTTCTGTACCCTGAGCAGGTGTCTTGTCGCGACCACCCCTCCCCCACACTGCCTCTTGAAATCTCCTCCCTATCCCAAGGAGGGTCAGTGGCCTGAGTACACTGCTGTGCCCAACTCAGGGAACCCCCCCCCCATGGAAAATCAGTGCCACATAGCCTGCACCATCCCCCCTTCAACTCCCACCGTCCCCGCGTCCCCCTCCTCCCGCCAGTCATTTGTATGACAGGAAGAGAGCCTAATCCGAAATCTGAAAAACTATGTGATAGAGGATTTACAGTATTAGAAGGCAAACAGTGGCAGGTGTAATTAGGAGAAAAATTTGTCATGCTCTCGACTTGGGGAAGAAGAGGGAAGGTCTGGCATCACAATCTCCCCGTGTTTACCCAGCGTGCGCACACACGCCAAGGAGCGGGTGCTGGCCACCGGCAGATTAATATTTGATGCAAGGGAGAGAAACGCATGCTGTTCATGTTTATTTAGGATATTGTGAAATACAGTGAAATTTGCAATTTTATTGGATTTAGAGGGATGGTGTTTTGGAGAAGTCTTAAGCCGCATGGTAGGACACGCACATCTCTCTGGAGCATACAGGCACCAGCTTTGGTGGCAAGTCCCCTCAACACCACCCCCCCTTCCCAAATCCAAACTTCTCCTGCCATTCCCATCCTGAAATGATAGAGGATTGGCCCCAGGGGTATGGGTGGAATAAGACAGAAATCTCAGCTGGGCCTCTTAATTTAGAGTTTAGTGGCACGTGGCTGGCACAGAGTGAGGCCATCTCTGGGGGCTCTTGTCAATTACATGAGGGCTGGAAGCCAAGGCTGGGTATCTTCCGGCATGAGTGTCCCTGGCTGAGCTCGTGGGGAGCCAGCAGAGTGGGGAGAGATGGGAGAAACGCAGGGTACAGCGCTGTTCTCTTTGTAGCCAATAAACCAGTTGATGGAAAGAGCTTTAGAAGGCGCAGGCTAGCTTCCCTCCCTTAGCCAAACCTTCTCCCATCTCCCTTCCTCCCAAACCAAACCAGCCTGCGCTTCCATGGCCCCAGCGTTGGGAACTTGTCAGTCCATTCCATGGTCAGACACTGCCCAGGGAAGGACGTCTTCTGACAGTTTCCAGGCTGCGCCATTAGGTTGGGGTGGGCAGGGGGGCAAGGATACCATCAAGCAGTGTGCTCACATTTGAGCTCAGAGAAGAGGTCTAGATAGGACGATAGAAGAATAAAGGAAAGGCCTAAAATCCCAGCACTTGAGAAGTGGAGGTAGGAGAATCTCTTCAAGTTTGAGGCTAACCTGAGCTACACAGTGAGTTCCAAGCCAGCCTGGAACAGTCCTTCAGGTATTTGAAGATAGCATGAACCTCTGTGAGAACTGTGCCTGGCATATATAACTTTTGAGCTGGGACAGACTGGATCCTGGCATGCTTTGCATCCACAGAGAATTAGACCCTGTCTCAAAATAAAATAGATCAGCCAGGTATGGTGGCGCACACCTTTAATCCCACCACTTGACAGACGGAGGTAGGAAGATCGCCAGTGAGTTCAAGGCCACCCTGAGACTATCAAGTGAATTCCAGCTCAGCCTGGACTACAGTGAGACCCTGCCACGAAAAACCAAAAATAAAATCAAATAGATAGGTAGATACTTGCATGCATAGTGCATTTCTGAGTGAGTGAATGCATAAACTGGATGTGTCTAGATAAGGAAACTGGGTGACTGTGAACCTGGAGGCCGAGCAAGGAGAGAGAGCTACTTTTCATTAGTCACTACTTTTGACGACCTGAGCTTTTCCTCACTGTGGCAGTCAGCTTCTTGTTGCTGGACAACGGTGAATGGGAGGGAGGGGCTCTATTTCAGGCTGACAAATTTCAGCAGCAAACACCATCAATGGCAGAAGGAGCTCGCTCATTTCCATAGATCCAAGCAGACATTACCAAACAGCCAGCAAGCACCAAAGATGACCAGCCAGAGATCCAACTGCTCTCCACACAACTCAAGGATAGGCCCAAGATCCACCCCCAAACACTCCTTAGGGCCGGGACTTCCAAGATCCACCCCCAGCGACACACCTCTTCCTCAGTAGGGCCCCACCCACTGGAGACTCAAGATTCAAGCCAGAGTCTGTGAGGCCATACATTTAAACCACTACACTGGGGCTGGGAGATGGCTTAGTGGTTAAGGCACTTGCCTGTGAAATCTAAGAACCCAGGTTTGATTCTTCAGGTCCCATGTAAGCCAGATGCACAAGGTGATGCATGCGTCTAGAGTTTGTTTGCAATGGCTAGAGGCCTTGGCATGCCCATTTTCTCTCTCCCTCTTTCTCTATCACTCTCTGTGTCTAATAAATAATTTTTTAAATTTAAATAAAAATAAAAAATTTTTAAAAACCACTACACTCGCATTCATGTACGAATTTTTTCTAAATGAAATTATTATTATTATTATGGCTTTTCAAGGTAGGGTCTCACTCTAGCCCAGGCTGACCTGGAATTCACTATGCAGTCTCAGGGTGGCCTCAAATTCAAAGCAATCCCCCTACCTCTGCCTCCCGATGCTGGGATTAAAGGTGTGTGCCACCATGCCCTGCAAAAATATTATTTTTATCTTTACATTTCTGCTGTACTAGGAATTAAGCCTAGGTCCTTGAACATGCTAGGCAAATACTCTACTATTGAGAGCTATATTACCAGCCTTCTTTTTAGTTTTTATTTTGAAACAAGATCTTAAAGACTTAAGTTGTCCAGACTGGCCTTGAACTCAGGATCCTCCTGTCTCAGTAGACATGTGCCATCATGATCAGCCAATTTTCTTTTTAAAAAGAAAATATCTTCAATTCAAAGAACAGGTTGAGAAAAAGAGGGCACAGTATGGAATGAAAAGCAATAGAAAGAGATGTGGGGAGCTGATGGGATAAAGCACGGAAGGGAAAAGTACCGGCAGAATTCACACCCCTGCGTGCTCGCTCTCTCCTCTCTCTCTCTTTCCCAAACATAGGCAAGGAATGCAGGTAATCATTATACTGAACCAAAGGTTGTCTGTCTCCTTGGAGCTCTTGCTTTCTGGTTGTCCTAGTTTCACCAACTGGGTCATACAGACGAAGTCCTTCTTCCCTGTGCCCCATGGCAGTCCTTCAGGTATTTGAAGATAGCATGAACCTCTGTGAGAACTGTGGCTGGCATATATAACTTTGAGCTGGGTCAGACTGGATCCTGGCATGCTTTGCATCCAGGCTTCTCTCCTCCACCTCCTTCAGCCACTCCTGGGCCCTGGGATATATGCTCTACCTGCCTCTGGCTCCTGCACTCAGGGAGCCTCCTCCACAGCAGGGCATCCTTGCGGCTGCTCATAGTCTCTCACTTGGGCAGAGACCTGACCTTGTTCAGCAACTGTAAACACAATAGAGACTGTACAGTATCCATACTTTAAATGAATGGGTAAGTTAGGCTGAGGAGATGGTTCAGAGGATAAAGGCACTTGGTTGCAAAGCCTGATGGCCCAGGTTTGATTCCCCAGTGCTCACGTAAAGCCAGATGCACAAAGTGAAGCATGCATCTGGAGTTTGTTTGCAATGCCAAGAAGCCTGGTGCACCTATGCTCTCTCTCTCTCTCTCCCTCTTCCTCTTCCCCTTGCTCCTTCCCTCTCTTTGTCTCTCACAAATAAAAATAGTTAATATATTGTTATTTATTTGATATAGATAGATACACACACACACTATGTGCATAGCATGGCCTTTTGCTGCTACAAAGGAACTGCAGTCACATGCTGCACTCTGTGCATCTGGCCTTACGTGGGCACTGGGGAATTAAACCCTGGGGCTGTACCCACTGAGCCCTCTCCTCAACCCAACAAAATCATTCTTTAATGGATAAACTGAGGCCCAGGAGGGGACAGAGACCTGCCTGAGGTCAAGCAAGATCTTCCTTTCACATACTTCCCCCTCTGAAGACCCCTAGATGGGACATAGAGGGCAGGGCAGTGGGACAAGGGAGCAACTCTAGTCTTTGGCTTTATTTCCAGAAGAGATGGATAGAAGAAAGCCCATGAGCCGGGCAGGTCAGACAGATAGGGAACTACCTCAAGCTTGCAGAAAAGAGAGGTGTAAGGGAGCCTCAACACACAGTGCTGTGATCCTGTGCGTGTGCATGTGCGTGTGTGTGTGTGTGTTGCGCATATACCCATGGACTGGTGTTTGTGTGACTCTCCATACAGGTGTGTATCTATGTGTGCATGTGTAAATATTGAAAGCACAGGCAAGCTTCGGTCCCGTGGGGTGCAGGGGCATGTGACATGCGCTCTCTGGACCTTTGCCACAGCCCTCTCAGAAAGGCTTATCTGCATTTGCAAAGAAAGATTCCTCCTTCCCTAAACTTTGGAACTGAGAGTTTTGTCTTTTCTTTCTTAACTTCCGTATTGCCAAGTACCTTCAGTCAGTAAAGTGCTTGCCTTGCAAGCATGATGACCTGATTCAATTCCCTGGATTCCTGGGCACCTGTAATCTCAGCACGGGGCAGGGGGAGACGGTGGTTCCCTGGGACTCTCTAGCTAGTCAAGCCAGCCTAATCCAGTGAGGCCCAAGCCAGTGGGAGATCCTGTCTCAAACAATGGTAGCCAGGCGTGGTGGCGCACGCCTTTAATCCCAGCACTCGGGAGGCAGAGGTAGGAGGATCGCCGTGAGTTCGAGGCCACCCTGAGACTCCATAGTGAATTCCAGGTCAGCCTGGGCTAGAGTGAGACCCTACCTCGAAAAACAACAACAAAAAAAAAATAAATAAATAAAATAAAATAAAATAAAATGGTGCTCTGCGAACCTGAAGAATGATACCTGAGGATGTCCTCTGACCTCCACTGCACCAACACACATGCGCAGGCAGTGTGCCCACATAACGATGTGCACACACACACACACACACACACACACACACACAGAGAAAATTTTAAATATTGCTGAGTACAGTCGATGGCATGTAGTAGGTGCTTAGTCAACATTGGCTGGACGGAACTGAATTCCATTTTCCTGTGCATTCATAAACCAACTACTAAGGAGAGAGGAAAGACCCCATATCGCGTAGGCGAAGGCTTGTGGGGGAATCTGGGCATACACGTCTGGGGAGGGGGGGCTTCCATTCACGTATAAGTCAATGTGCGTGTTGTGGACATGCCCTGGCATAGATGAATACCATCCTCAGGGAGGGAATGTGTGTGCGTGTGTGCACATGCGTGTGTGTGTGCACGTACCAGCTCCGGCCGCTCTGTCATGTGTGCACACAGCTCAGTGACTCCCCAGCTTCAGCTCAGCCAGGTTTCTTCCCTGGAAACCTGGAGCAGCTAAAATTAGTATGAAAATGGTAGTGTTCGGTTAAAAGGAAGGGGGGGGGTGGGAAGAGATGAGGGTGCCCATGAGTGCTATTTTATTTCTCAGTGAGAGGATAAAGTGATTTTTCCTACATAATTTTTGATGTAGAGGCTAAATTAGGCCGGAGAAGAGGGACAAAGCAACTTTCACCCTCATTAGTATTCTGGCCGCGTGGGCCCAGCCACGGCAGTTATGTATTTTTGCAAGTATGCATATAATTTATTGTGGAGAACACAATTTACATGGTAGTCGATGCCTGTTTTATAGCCTCACAAATAGATGTATGAACTCAAGCATATAATGGCCCAACCAGCAGGCGCAAATACGTTCTAAATCTTCTAAATGTGCTTCACAAAAATGTAACTGAGGAATATAAAACAGATCAATTCTTGCATGTTATATATTGGTTTTTGATTTACAAATCTAATCTGGGACATTTCTTCAGAAATGAGGGGATTTCTTCCCCCCCTTGCCCTCTTCTTTTTTCTACCAACTTCTTTGGAACAGACCTCGCCTGTTGGTCAGGTGTCCATAGGTGGTGCCACCTTTGGGGCATGCATAGGTGCCCACGGATGGGATACGTGCCTTTCCCAGGCGCCTGAGTATGTGCATGTCTGCATACAGGGAAGCTGCAGATCTTGGGTGAGAGGAACAGAGTGGCTTGGGATGAACTTTTAGGAAGGGAGTCTGATAAGGGGATCCTTGCCTAAATGGCCCCAGGCCCAGAGTGGCTTTAAAAAAAAAAAGTTTATTTATTTAAGAGAGAGAAAGTAAGAGAGAATGAACACACCAAGGCCTCCTGCCTCTGCAAATGAATTCCAAATGCATGTGCCACTATGTACATCTGGCTTTACATGGGTACTAGGGAATTGAACACACACTGTCAAGCTTTGCAAGCAAGCACCCTTAACCACTGAGCCATCTCTCTAACCCCAGACTGGCTTTTGACTATGTTAGGAAAACCACAAGTGAGGATTTTAGGAATGAAACTAGCATTTGTTGGGTTCCATTTTTATTGTGCATTTAAATTTTTTTTTTTTGGTCAGGGTTGGGATCGTAGCTCAGGTGGTATCACGTACAAAGTCCTGGTTTCATTCATTAGTGCCACATAAACCAGGTGTGATGGCACAGGCCTACAATGTCAGCACTGTGGAGGATGAGGCAGAAGTTCAAGTTTATCCTCAGCTGCACAGGGAGTTTGAGGCCAGCCTGAGCTAGAGACTTTATCTCAAAAAAAAATATATAAGCCGGGCGTGGTGGCGCACGCCTTTAATCCCAGCACTCGGGAGGCAGAGGTAAAAGGATCGCCGTGAGTTCAAGGCCACCCTGAGACTCCATAGTGAATTCCAGGTCAGCCTGGGCTAAAGTGAGACCCTACCTCGAAAAACCAAAAAAAAAAAAAAAATATATATATATATATATATATATATATAATCAATTTATTGTTATATATGCGTCATCTTATAAAAATGAAACTGTTCTACTAATAATTAAATGAACATATCAATTGTGGCAAGCAAAATGGAATACAATACAGTTAAAACAAAGGAGCCAATTTTTACTGCATGAAACAGTGTAAGAGACTCTCACACAATAAAGTGAAATGGGGCTGAGATGTAGTTCAAGGATAAAGCTCTTGTCTAGCATATGTAAGCCTTTAGATTTGATCCCAGCACAAAGGAAGGAAGGGAGAAAGGAAGGAAGGAAGGAAGGAAGGAGAGAAGGAAGGAAGGAAAGAGAAAGTAACAGCCAAGAAAAGCAAGGGCCTCAGCCCTGTCCCCGAGGGCAGATGCAGGTAATCATTTCCGGTTGGTGCTTCCTTCAAATCTCTCCGTCAAATTCTAAAATCCCTTTTACTCCTATCAAGCCAGCAGGAAAGTCTCTAATTTTTGTTCCTCATTTCAGTCATGTAAGTCTTCTCTCCCCGCTCCTTTTTTGTTGCTAGATTAATATTTCTCAATTCTGTTGAGTTTTCCAGAGAATCAACTTTTTTGTTTTGTTCCTATTGTCTCTAATTTTTCATTCTCACAGCATTCGAGATAAAACTCAGGGCTTCATGCACAATAGACAGCAAACGTCCTACCACACTGAGCTATGCCCCAGACCCCTCTATGGCTTTTCTCTTCCCTGTTTCATTTATCTCCGCTCTAATATTTAGTTTTTGCTTGCCTTGGGTTGAGCTTGTACTTGTTTCTCTTATAAAGTGAAAGGTTAGTTCACTGATTGCTAATCTACTTTACTACAGACACCTACAGCTATTAGTTTCCCTCTGAGAACTGCTTTGGCTGCATCCTGCATGTTTATTTTTTTTCCCAAGGTAGGGGGTTGCTCTAGCTCAGGCTAACCTGGAATTCACTATGTAGTCTCAGGATGGCCTCAAACTCATGGCCATCCTCCTATCTCTGCCTCCCAAGTGCTGGGATTAAAGGCATGGGCCACCACACCCAGCATCCCACATGTTTTGATATGTTGTTTTCATTTTCATTCACCTCAAAAAGTATTTTCTTATTTCCTTTGAGTTTTTAAAAATATTTATTTATTTGAGAGAGTGAGAGAGAAAGAGGCAGAGACAGAGAAAGAGAGAGAGAGAGAGAGAGAATCAATGTGGCAGGGCCTCCAGCCACTGAAAATGAACTCCAGATGCATGCAACACCTTGTGCATCTTGCTTATGTGGGTCCTGGGAAATCGAACCAAGGTCCTTTGGCTTTGCAGGCAAATGCCTTAACCGCTGAGCCATCTCTCCAGCCTGAGATTTTGTGTGTGTGTGTGTGTGTGTGTGTGTGATACACTGGTTTTGTGTTGTTTAATTTCCTAACCTCACTGCACACTGTCCTCAGGGAACATGCTTATGTGACTTCAATCTTCTTTTTTTTTAAAAAAAAAAAAAAAAAGTATTAACATCAACTTTGCAGCCTCAGTTATGATCCATCTTGGACAATGTTCCCTGCACGTGGTAAAAAGGTGTGTTCTGCTGTAGTTGGGTAGAATCCACTCTTAGATTGCTATTGGGAAAGAGATAGTGAGAGGCCTGTGTGGTGGTTTGAATGCAAAACGCTCCCCACAGCCTCACGGTTACGGTGAAGGCTCATATTTACTTCCCAGCTGTTGGGACCTTTGGGAGGCGAGTGCTGTTGGAGGAGGTGCGTCACTGGAAGCAAGCCTGGGGTGTGACAGCCCAGCCCCACTGGCCGCACTCAGCTCACTCTCCTTCCTCCCCGCGGCTGTGGAGATGTGATGCCGCCCGTCTGCTCCTGCCATGCTTTCCCTGCCAGGATGAAATCTCCCCTTGAAAGTCTAAGCCAGAAATAAACTCCTTCCTTCTGTAAGCTGCGTCTTCCCAGCAATGAGAGGGCAACTGCTGCGGCCTTCTTGGTTCAGAGTGCTGCCTCTCTCCTCTGTTTCTTTGCTGATCCTCTGTCTGACGGTACTAGCCTTTTTACCAGCTGATTTTTGTAGCTTGACTGCTTGGTACTTATAATATACAAGTCACAGCCCCAATTTTAGGACCTACAACTCAGGGAACAGATAAGGGAGCTGGGCCACCCCAGACCTATTCCTCAAGACAGGATGACATCCCCTACGCTACAGCCTAGGGTCCTGAGCTCATGTGCTATTCTATCTGCCTCATTATACAGAGGGAGAAACTGAACTGTGTGAGTGTGAACAAGTCTCTCTCCTTCCATGAACTTCAGTTTCTTCATATATAAAAGAACAAACCTTATGATCATGGTCACCATTAATCAGGTCCCTACTATGGAGCCAAAACTTTCCTTCAATCCTCCCAGCAGCCTTGGAAGAGGTAAGAGCCTGTGGCAAAAGAAGAAACAGGCCCGTGAAGCAAAATAGCTCACTCCAAACCACAGGCATCCACTCAACCATCACTCTCCCATGACTCCAAAGCCATAGGCCAGGACCCCACCCTTGTCCCTCTCCCCACCACCTGGCCCTCCGTTAGCGCTGGAGTATGCATTTCCATATTGACCTAGTAAGTGAAGCGGCAGGAAGAAGTGACCATGGACAGAGTGCTAGATGGTGTCTGTCACTGCGATTCTACCACCGTTTGTTAGGTTGTGGGGCATGGTGACAGGCTTGCTTTCCGTTACCTCAACAAATCAAAAATAGGGGCCAAAAAAAAAATGAAGGGTAAAGTGGAAAATGATTGCCTATAGGTGGTGGCTCCTCTTGGCTCACTAAGGTCTCTCTTTAGTAGTTAGTGTTGGAAGTTTTTCATAGAAAAACATGGACATCAACCTTCAGGTGTTCCCCTGTCAAGAAGACCCACCAGGGGAGCTGGCTGTTCTCACACGAACTTGCCATTCCATTTTCTCCCTTGACCCTGCGGAGTTCTCCTGAAGGGACAAGGAGGAAGCGGAGGCCTTTGCTTCCAACACCGGACAGGCCCGTATGTGGGTGGGGGTTGGGAGCTTCATTCAGTGCCTTTCCCAGACACCCGCGCCTCAGCTGGGGGTTTTCACCTGCCAGGAAGGCCAGGCTCAAGCTGGACTTCAGAGCCTATATTCACAGCCAGCATCCCCATGGCAACAAGCTAGTTAGAGGGTCCTCAACACGGCCCCCTGGGGCCACTTATCTGCACCCCCCAGGAGGGCAATATTAATGGGCCCTGCCCTCCTCCCAGCTCCATTTCCACCCACCCCGCAGACCCCCCCTTCAGCTCACTCACGGGACAAAGGCCTGTCCCTGCCAAACATGCGGAAGCCTCTGTCTCTCTTCCTCTTGTTCATACGCACCCACACTCCTCTCACACACACACATCTCTGATACACTCTCCTTACACCTCTCTCTCTCTCTCTTTCTCTTTTGTTTTCTCTTTCTCACACACACTCCATCACCACCACACCAATGTGGGAAACCCTGTTATAGTGAGGCAATAGGTAAGTTATGAAGTCTCTTTGAGCCTCAGTTTCCCAGCGTCACTAAGACTAGACTAACCACCTGTGTCAGTTTCAAATATTAAATTTAATCTGAAGCATACAGTGGGTGCTCAATAAATGCCTCCTCCCACTGACCTGGGGCGCACACACACACACACACGCTTCTACCTTTGGCAGCCCGTGCTGGGTTTGGGAGTGAGACAGTGTGGGCAAAGCTCCGCATGGTCCAGGTACCTGGTCTGAAATGTGTTCTCTTGAGTTTCCTTTGTGTCTGAGTGGTTGTGGGGTTAAATGAGTGAACAAAATGTTCAGTATGGTGGTTGGCACTGTATCAATGCCACTGCTGTAAGTAGCCTGAGGAAGAGGAAGAGAAGAAAAAGAGGAGGAGATGTGGGGGGAGGGGAAGAAGAGAACACTGAGTGGCAGTGGGTGGCAAAGAAGGCCCGCACAGTGTTGTCTGTGTGCCCAGCTCTCCAAAAGCAAGGACTCAGTCAATCTCCCCAAAGTCTAGGAGGGAGATGGAGCTTTCTGATTCACAGATGAGACACTGGGGCCTGTGACATTAAGAAATTCATTCACAGCCGGGCGTGGTGATGCACGCCTTTAATCCCAGCACTCGGGAGGCAGAGGTAGGAGGATCGCCGTGAGTTAAAGGCCACCCTGAGACTCCATAGTGAATTCCAGGTTAGCCTGGGCTAGAGTGATACCCTACCTTGAAAAACCAAAAAAACCAAATTCATTCAGGGCTGGAGAGATGCCTTAGCAGCTAAGGTATATGCCTGCAAAGCCAAAGGACCCAGGTTTAACTCCTCAGGACCCACATAAGCCAGACGCACAAGGGGGAGCATGTGTCTAGAGTTCATTTGCAGCCACTGAAGGCCCTGGTGCACCCATTCTCTCTCTCTCAAATAAATAAATAATGTTTAAGGGGGAAAAAAAAAGAACTTCATTCATTACAGAGAAACTAGAGACATGGTGACTAGAACCAGTGCTGCGGGAGCCTCTAGGCCACAATGAGTACCCAGGAAGGGGTGCTGCCATCCTTCTTAGAGAGTGATGGATCACAGCCTTGCTCAGCCGTAGAGGGGGCCCCTCCCTTGGTGGAACAGAGCTGTGAGGTCCAGAGAGGGACAGCCCCGCACTGAGCTTGCCCCGTGGCCAGTGGTGAACTCTGGGCACTGTCTCCTCACCTCCCCACCTCATGTTCCTTCCCCGGGCCATTTGCGGCTGGTCAGGACACAGGGACAGGAGACTGAGCCTGGCTATTCTTGGCAGAGACCCCTGAATCCTATACAAATCTCTCTAAGCCCTTTCTGCTATCCTTTCTCCTTCCCTCCCTCCCTCTCTTTTCTTCTCTTTCCCTTAAACAGGTCGGACCAGTAATCCCAGCATTCAGGAGGCTAAGACAGGAAGAGAGCAAGTTCAAGGCCAGCCTGGGCTACATAGCAAGACTGCCTCAAAAAAAAAAAAAGTAGTTTAAAAAGTTTGAGCAACAGGGTCCGTTGCGGAAGGGGTGGCAGAAAGAATGTAAGAGGCAAAGGAAGGGTAGGACCCTTACAATGTGCTCCTCCCAGACACAAAATGGCTTGGATATCCATGACCTCACAGTGCCTGACACAAGACCATCATAATAGAAGGAAAAGATCATAACATCAAAATCAAACAGAGACTGATTGAGAGGGGGAGGGGATAGGATAGAGAATGGAGTTTCAAAGGGGAAAGTGGGGGGGGGGAGGAGGGAGGGTGTAGCAGACAGATTCAGGTTCGCTGAGATGAACTTCCAGACCAGGCACAGTTATGGAGGAAGGGATTTATTGAAGCTTACAGATCCAGGGGAAGTTCCATAAAACCAGAAGAAACTGGCCTGCTTTCACAGGCCCAAGCAGAGAGAGAGAAAAACAAGCCTAAAGGTCAAAAGCCGGAGCACACTTCAGGAACTCCAGCTAGGCACACTTTGCATATCTATACATTGGAATCTGAAACCCACCACCACACTTTAAGATCCACCCAGTGACTGCCTCCAGCCAGGTGGCTAAAGATGCAAACTACAAGCAAATAAACAACTAAATATATTGGGGGCCATCTATTCTATTCAAACCACCACATTCCGCCCCTGGCCCCCAATAGATTTATAACCATCACACATTGTAAATTGTACTCAGTTCAATTTCAAAAGGTCCCCACAGTCTTGACCAATTTAAGATATGAAGGCCTGTAAAATCAAACAAGTTAAGCATTTCTAACATATAAAGGCACAAATAAACATTTTCAACTGGTATAAGGCACAGCAAGGAGAGACTAAAACAATGCAAACTCAACCACCATCAAACAAACATCAAACTTCTGCAGTTCAAGTTCAATATACCCAGAGACTAACAGTCTCCAGACTTTTCAATTCCGCCCCTCCATCTGGGCAGAGTACCCGGGGAACACTTCCATCCCAGGCCAACAATGCGCTCTATGGTAGCCCTTGCACAGTCCTGGTATATACAAAACATCTTCAGGTCTTCATGCAAACCATGGTCCATCTTCCAAAGGCTTTTCAGCCTATCAGGGCATCATGCCCTGCCTCATGCTGCATCTCAGCAGCAGCTCCTGGAACCATGTGCAATTCATGACCACTCTTCACATTTTCCAAAGGCTCTTTCAGCCTATTAGGGCATCAGGCCCTACCTCATGCTGCATCTCAGCAGTGGCTCCTGGAAGCATGTGCAATTCACGGCCACTCCATGCATTTTTCATGCTTCTGAAACCAATACCAGGTGTGCAGGACACAGCCATATTCTTAATTCAGGGAGGAAACAAATCATAGCCTTGAAAAGCAGGTTCCTTCTCCAGTCAACTCTTTCCAAAAGTGTTTGCATTTCTATGATAGTCCTTCCTTAGGCATCCTGTCCATTGTTTTAATGTAAAGCAGTTGGATATCTTCCTTAAGATTGCTAATGTGTTTGACAATAGCAGATTCAGTAACCTAAAACCAGTCTCAGTGCCTGTAATTTTAACTTTCTTGAGGTTTTCCAGCTTATAATCTTAAATCTCTCAGTCCAATATCTCTAGCCAAGCACATCAGTCCATTACAAATTTAACCTTGATCAAACTCTCTGGGCCTGGGCAGCAGGACGCAGCCAGCCCTTATGCCAGTAGCCCAGTTCCAACAAAGTCCTCTGCAGTCTTTCCTTCCCCTTAGAAAGCTCATAAGCCAAGCCTTGAAGTTCAATATTGTCTACACTTAGAATTCTCAAACTCTCATCATAATAGTCCATAACACTTGGCTTACCACTCCAGACGACATCTTCAGTTGCAAGCACCAAGTCCATGCCTATTCCTCCAAAACAAAGGTTCCAAAAGATCAACATCCACATAGTAAGGTTCATCATCTCACCCCACTCCTCGGTACCAAATTCTGTAGCAGACAGATTCAGGTTCGCTGAGATGAACTTCCAGACCAGGCACAGTTATGGAGGAAGGGATTTATTGAAGCTTACAGATCCAGGGGAAGTTCCATAAAACCAGAAGAAACTGGCCTGCTTTCACAGGCCCAAGCAGAGAGAGAGAAAAACAAGCCTAAAGGTCAAAAGCCGGAGCACACTTCAGGAACTCCAGCTAGGCACACTTTGCATATCTATACATTGGAATCTGAAACCCACCACCACACTTTAAGATCCACCCAGTGACTGCCTCCAGCCAGGTGGCTAAAGATGCAAACTACAAGCAAATAAACAACTAAATATATTGGGGGCCATCTATTCTATTCAAACCACCACAGAGGGCATTACCATGGGATATTGTTTACAATCATAAAAGTTGTTAATAAAAATAAATAAATATTTTAAAAAAATTGAGCAAGCTCTAGGTCCTTGTAAGAAATCTTTTACCCTCACCAAGTCGACACCCTTCACTGAGGCATGGAGAGGATGGGGAAATCCACAGAAGAATTCATCTATGAGATGAGTACTCAGGAAACAGGGTTACCACACCCGTCAGCTGCTGCCCCTGGATGTCTCTGGTTCATGCTTTTCTTCCTGATCCAGACATAGTGTCTTGAGACCTCATTCCCTGCGTCAAGTGCTAGACTGTGATGTTGAATAAGACCCACCCTCCAAGAGGACCCTTCACTGGGCAGGAAAAAGAAACAAGAACCCTAGCATGCGAGGGGTCTGGCAAACAAAGCACCATGCAGACAGCCCACCCAGTGGTCCCTACTGTGGGGCGCACATTGAACTCTTCTGGTAATCCTATGCCAGGGTGTACTCCAGGCCCACTGCTCTAAAGTTTCGTGGCTGGTGCTCTGGCATGGGTATGTTTACCCCCCACCCCTCGGGGCTGAGAATCGCTACTAGGATAAACACTGCTGCTGGAGCAGGAGAGGTCCAAGGCTCCCAGGGAAGACCATGTGTCACTGGCGCTCAGCCTGAGTAGTGGCAGTCATTTACCCTCCTGCAGACAGGAGAGGAATGAAAAGTGTGGAGAGGAGGCAGAAGGCAGGACATGGGCTCTAAGCACCCCTCAGCCCCAGCTCACTAACACCAGGACACTCCTCCTGGTGCCCCCCACCCCTCATCCACATAACTAAATGTCAAAGGAAATGGCATCTTGATGGGTCTGGAAGGGACCACCTGTGTTCCATAGCACCTTGCTTACAGTCCAGGTTTCTGAGGAGCTAGAACCCATCACCACCATCAGGAAGGGTCTAGTGCTTTTGCAGAACCAGGCTGTGGAAGCCAGAGAGGTTTAAATTCAGAAAAAGACAGTGGTTGACTTGTGGCCAGGCGTGGTGGAGTACAAAAGTGGTTGAGTTTTAGACACATGGATTCCCAAAGCTAGAAAGAACCTTAGAGAGCCAGGCATGGTGGCACACACCTTTAAACCCAGCACTGGAAAGACTGAGGAAGGAGGATCGCTGTGAGTTCCAGGCCAGCCTGGGTTGATAGAGTGAGTTCTGGGTCAGCCTGGGATAGAGTGAGACCCTACTTTGAAAACAAACAAACAAAAGAAAAAAAAAAAAACCCTTAGAAATCAGGTTTCCAATTCCCCACTATACAAATGACTAAACAGAGGCCCAGTGACCAGTGTGTTGGGAGTCTCCAGCATATAGGTGGTGATTTCCCTGTGTGGAAGGGCAGGGATGCATAGTGTCCTGTCATTTACAAGGAAGTGAAGAAAGTGAACCAAGATAATGAGAAAGAGACTGACTGTATTGTGGTGCAGTCTCCTAGACAGGAAGTGTCACACCAACAGGCTCATGTGTTAAATAAAGGTCTGGTTGCTGGCTGATGGGCTTTTGAAAGGTGATTAGACTGTGAGGACTCGAACTTCATCAATAGACTAACCCTTTACGATTTGATGAGACGACTGAGAGATGGTGTTGGGTCCCGCTGGAGGAGGTTAGGTGACTGCGTGGGGAAGGGGGAGAGGCATGTCTTGTCCCCAGCCTCTGCCCTGTCCCTCATGAGGTGGGCCACTATGCTTGCTGCCATGATGTTTTGCCTCTCCGTGCACAGGCCCCGAAGCAATGGGACCTAGTGACCACGGACAGCAACCTCTGATATTTTATCCTATTGATTGATAGGAAGTGACACACACAGGTGTCCTGGGGCTGCAAAAATAAAAAATAAAAAAATAAATTCCCACAATCAGGCTGAAAACAACAGCAGCATGTTCTGTCTCAATTCTGAAGGCCAGAAATCTGAAGTCAGGGTGGTGTCAGCAAGGTGGGTCCTTCCCGACTTCCCGACGCTCGGAAGGAGAATGCTTTCAGCTCCATCCCTCCACTCTCTCCCACATCATCGCAGTGTTTCTCTGACTCACATCTTTTTCTTTCTTTTTTTTGGGGGGGGGGGGTTCAAGGTAGGGTCTCACTCTAGCCCAGGCTGTCCTGGAGTTCACTATGTAGTCTCAGGATGACCTCCAACTCATGATGATCCACCTACCTCTGCCTCCCAAGTGCTGGGATTAAAGGCGTGCGCCACCACGCCTGTCTTCTACCATTTCTTAGAAGAAAACAAGTCATTGGGGTCAGAGTCCACCTTATGGTCAGCACAACCTCAACCTCATTTCAAGAGCCTTAATTACATCTCCAAAGACTGTTTCCAGATATGGTCTGGTTCATGGGCACTGGGGAGCTGAATTTTTGGAAATCCCATTAAAAAAAAATATTTTTAGGGGAGGGGATGGAGGAGAGGAGAGCTAATCAAAATTTAAGATGTTATGGGCTGGAGGGATGGCTTATAGGTTAAGGTGTTTGCCTGCAAAAGCCAAAGGACTCAGGTTCGATTCCCCAGGACCCATGTTAACCAGATGCACAAACAAGGTGGCGCATGCATCTAGAGTTCGTTTGCAGTGGCTGGAGGCCCTGGCAAGCCCCTTCTCTCTCTCTCTCTCTCTTGCTCTCTCTGTCAAATAAATAAATAAATGTAAAAAAAATTAAAGATGTTATGAATAAGCCATATGGAAACCTACTTCTTTGCTAGCTGATTTTACATATATACATATATTAATACATATTTATATGTTATATATAAATATATTGTATATAAAAATATATGTTAGTATATGTACATATATAATATAAATATATTTTATATAATATTAATATGTTATGTATAAATACATAGTGTATATAAAATATATGTTAGTATATAAATATATATAATATAATATAATATATTAATATATATTTTGAAAATAGAGTTTGGACAAAATATCCTGGGGAGGTGGATAATATTGTGCCCAGAAGCCACAGATTATTATTAGAAAAATTTCAGTGTCAGGGGCTGGATACCTTCCAGTGAGTTGTTGGCCAGGGAGGCTCCTGATGCCCCAAAATATTATAGGCTATTTCCAGGGCTCTAGATGGTAAGACCCTGCTGCTGAAGACTCCACATGCATGGGCTGCAGGTCACTGAGAAATCAAGCTGGAGCTGAGCTGGAAGCCTTCTCTCTGTCGGCTAGCTGTCAGGATGCTGGAATGAGCTATGTAGTCTATTGAGGGAGAAAAGTCATCAGTGGTCTTAACCAGCAGTGGACCCTGCTGTTCTCTGGCTGGCCAGCCCAGCTGAACGTACCAGCTGGTGCAATGGTAGCATGTCTGTTATGAGGGAAACCAACTGCTCTCTGATTGGATTTGATGTCTGGTACTGAAAACCTAGTCAAAAACCTATGGTTGAGGAGGTCATAAGCTGACCCATCAAGCCTCCCCCTAAATATTTATGCTTATGCCCACATATTAATGCTACTCTCACTTTTTTAAAAAAAAAATTTTAAATTAACAACTTCAATGATTATAAAAAAATATCCCATGGTAATGCCCTCCCTCCCCCCACCTTCCCCTTTGAAACTGCATTCTCCATCATATCCCCTCCCCCTCTCAATCAGTCTCTCTTTTATTTTGATGTCATGATCTTTTCCTCCTCTTATGATGGTCTTGTGCAGGTAGTGTCAGGCACTGTGAGGTCATGGATATCCAGGCCATTTTGTGTCTGGGGGGAGCATGTTGTAAGGAGTCCTACCCTTCCTTTGGCTCTTACATTCTTTCTGCCACCTCTTCTGCAATAGACCCTGAGCCTTGGAAGGTGTGATAGAGGTATTGCAGTACTGAGCACTCCTGTCACTTCTTTCCAGCACCATGATGCCTTCTGAGTCATCCCAAGGTCACTGCCATCTGAAAAGAGAAAATTCTCTACCAAAAGTGAGAGTAGCATTAATATATGGGTATGAACATTAAGAGAAGTGCTTACTGGGCAGTTTGATAAGCATAGTATATACATTTAGCCAGACAGCAGCAGATGTTACAGCCCCAGGACTCATGACTACCCCTGTCTTAAGTTTTAAGTATCAGGGATGTATTCCCTCCCATGGAGCAGGCCTCCAGTCCAAGTAGAGGGCAGTTGGTTTCCACCATGACAGACATGCCACTATTATACCCATTGGCTCATTTGGCCTGGCTGGCCAAATAGAAGGCTTGCAGTGTCCATTGTTGAGTATCTTCACTGCTGATTTCTCTTTCTCCCATTGAACTGCATGCATAATGGCTTCTTCCAGCTTTCTGTCAGCTGGTCTACATGGAGGAGGTTATCAGTCAGTTCCAGCAGGATTTCTCAGTGGCCTTGCAGCCCAAGTATGTGGAGTCTTCAGCAATAGGGTCTTATCATCTATTCCTAGTGGGAAATCAAGGGCCTCGGCAATGGCCTATAATGTTTTGGGGGCATCAGGGACCTCCCTGGCCAACAACTCACTGGAAGGTATCCCATCCCTGACACCGAAATTTTCTAGTAACAATCTATGGCTCCTGAGTGTTCCATTGTCCACAAACGGAGGATTCCATATGATTTATTTATATCCTCTTAGATTTTGATTAGCTCTCCCTCCACCTTTCCTTTACTCAATCTCTTCCCCTGACCTCACTTTGGGCCTTTCAACCCCCATTAATTTATTCTTCTACTTACATATATACAACACCATCCTATTAAGTACCCCCCTCCCTTCCTTTCTCTTCCCTTTGTATCTCTTTTCTAGCTTACTGGCCTTTGCTACTGAGTTTTCTTCCTACTCACACGGAAGCCCAATCATCTGTAGCTAGGATCCACATATGAGAGAGAACATGCAATGCTTGGCTTTCTGGGCCTGGGTTACCTCACTTAGTATAATCCTTTCCAGATCCATTCATTTTCCTGAAAATTTCATAACTTCATTTTTCTTTGCTGCTGGCTACTCCCACTTTTTAAAAATATTTACTTACTTTTTTGAGAGAGAGAGACAGAGAGAGAATGGGCATGTCAGAGCCTCTAGCCGCTGCAAACAAACTCCAGATGCATGTGCTACCTTGTGCTTCTGTCTTATGTGGGTACTGGGGAATCGAACCTGGGTCCTTTGGCTTCATAGGCAAGCGCCTTAACCACTAAGCCATGTCTCCAGCCCTCCTGTCACTTTTGGTTACAGAAGCTTCTGTTTTCAGATGGTGGTGACCACTGGAATGACTCAAAACTCAGTTGTGAGAAGTGACAGTGGAGTATTCAGCACTACGTGAGACATCTCTATCATTACACCCTCCGTGGCTTAAAGGACCATTGTGGAAGAGGTGATGGAAAGAATGCAGAGCCAAAGGAAGGGGAGGACTGCTTCGATTGTCGTCATCCAGGCACATAGTGGCCTTGCCATTCATGACCTCACAGTGGCTGACACTACCTACAGTAGAACTGCATAACAGGAGGAAGAAAATGATGACGTCAGAATAGAAGAGAGGGCTCATAAGTTAAGGCGCTTGCCCACAGAGCCTAATGACCCAGGCTCAATTCCCCAGTACCCACAGAAAAGCCGGATGCACAAACTGCATCTGGAGTTGATTTGCAGTGGCTGGAGGCCCTGGCATGCCCATTTTCTGTCTCTCTCCTCTCTCTATATCCTTCTGCTTGCAAATAAGTAAATAAAAATATTTTTTAAAAAAAAACAGAAGAGGGGTTGGGGAGATGGCTTAGCAGTTAAGGCACTTGCCTGCAAAGCCAAAGGACCCAAGTTTGATTCCCCAAGACCCACATAAGCCAGCTGCACAAAGGGGGTGCATGCATCTGGAGTTCGTTTGCTGCAGCTGGAGGCCCTGGCGCACCCATTCTCTCTCTCACACACACTCTCTCTGCCCCTCTGCCTCTGCATCTTTCTCTCACTCTCAAATAAATAAATAAAAATAAGAAAACCACATTAAAAGACAGAGAGAGACTAGTTGGAAAGAAGAAGGGATTCAGTGGAGGGGGGGGTTGGGAGGGAGAAAAGGGGAGTGGTGGGAGGGGATTATAATCATGGTATATTTTCTATATGGTAGTTGTCAATAAAAAGTTAAAAAATTTAAATTTATTTTATTTATTTATTTATCGGTTGTTCAAGGTAGGGTCTTGCTCCTTAGCCCAGGCTGATCTGGAATTCACTATGTAGTCTCAGAGTGGCCTCGAACTCACGGCAATCCTCCTACCTCTGCCTCCCAAGTGCTAAGAAGATCAAATGTGTGTGCCACCAAGCCCAGCTTCAAATAAATACATTTTCAATTTATTTATTTATTTATTTATTTTTGGTTCTTTGAAGTAGTGTCTCACTCTAGCCCAGGTTGACTTGGAATTCTTGTTTTTGCGCTGCTGTCTATTTCATTGCTTCCAGAGCTTGTGGGGCTCTGTTGATCTTGGGTCTCTACTCTCCTGTGGGACTGAGGTTACAGATGCACATGGTTACACTCAGCTGTTGGATGTGGGATCTCGCGATTTGAACTTGGACAGTCTCTCACCCCCTCAGGCCTTCATGCTTGTGCAGGAAGCGCACTTAACTGCTGAGCCATCTGTCCAGCACTGGACATTATCTTTAAGGACCACGATTCACCTCATTATGGGAGCTCCCTGGGTCACCATGGAAAGTTATAGCACATGGGTGGGGGTGGAGCATCAGTGGCAGTTCTAGGTGTGACCTTCTGGAGGATGGGCTGTCCTCCCAGCCCAGTCTGCCTGAAGCATGCCCTCCTCAGTCATTCCTACCCTGTAAGTGAGCAAACTCAGACCCCCAGCTGGCTGCCTTCCGCCCAAGGTCTAGACAGAAGCGTCTGGGAGTACTGAGTCTTGGAGGTGGACATTGTGCCCATCCCTGTGTGGCTGGCGCTGTGCTGGGAACTGGGCAGGGGCCAAAGGGGGAGCTGAGTTTATTTCAGATATTCTCAAGGTGTCTGAGGGAGCCACTCCTGTCCACATGTGGAGCCCTGCCCTGCTCACACACATGCACACACTCCCTCAGGCACACATACACATACTCACACTCACACACATGCACACACTCGCTCACATACACTCATACACACACTCACACACATGCACACACTCCCTCATGCACACATACACATACTCACACTCACATGCACACACTCGCTCACATACACTCACACACATGCACACACTCGCTCACATGCACTCATACACATACTCACTCACACTCACACTCCTACAATTCTTGGGGGTTTGAAGCAGCCTGCATGATGTTCTCTTCTCATTCACTCACTCATTGGTTAATTTATTGAGCTGATCCTTATTGAGCACCTACTGGGTGCAGCTGATCAGCACTGCTTAAAACCATTCTTTGCTCTCTATGAAGTGCTGTCCTCCTAGTTATGAGCCTGCAGGAAGTGGGACACAGATGAAGAGGCTGGTGGCCAGGCCTAGCCCAGATCTTCTGGAATAGAAATAGAATAGGTAGGGACTGGAGAGATGGCTTAGCGGTTAAGAGCTTGCCTGTGAAGCCTAAGGACTCTGGTTTGAGGCTCAATTCCCCAGGACCTACGTAAGCCAGATGCACAAGGTAGCACATGCATCTGGAGTTCGTTTGGAGTGGTTGGAGGCCCTAGTGCACCCATTCTCTCTCTCTCTCTCTCTCTCTCCTCCTCCCTCCCTCCCTCCCTCCCTCCCTCTTTCTCTGTCTGTCACTCTCAAACAAATAAGTAAAAATAAACAAGAAATGGAATAGGCACTCAGCATCTACAAGCTGGAAGGGCAGAATTGGAATTTCAGAGACTTGTTGCTGGTTAGAATTATCAGACTTGGAGACTTGTTTACTAGCTAGAGTTGTTGGACTTGGAGCTACAGAGTGTGATGTTTGCCCTGGTTGTTTTAAATCTTGTATTGGTTGAATATTTCTTTGCTATGCCCAATGCCATCTTTTGAAGTGTGAATGTTTATTCTGTGCCATTATGGGTTAGGGGGGATTTTTTTAGTTAAAAGACCTTGGACTATGGGGATGTTTGAACATCATTAGGATTGATAAAACTATGGGGACTTAAAGTTGGACTGAATGCATTGCATTTTACATCATGTATGGTTATCATGGTTATCAGTTTATGGGGGCCAGGGGCAGAATGTGGTGGTTTGATTTAGATGTCCCTCATAAACTTAGGTGTTGTGAATGCTAGGTTCCCAGCTGATGGAGATTTGGAAATTAATGCCTCCTGGAGGCAATGGGCTCATGGGTATTATAGCCAGTTTCTCCTTGCCAGTGTTTGGCACACTCTCCTGTTCCCGTTGTCCACCTTATGTCGGTCAGGGGGTGATGTTCACCCTCTGCTCATGTCATCATTTTTCCCTGCCATTATGGAGCTTCCCCTCGAGCCTGTAAGCCAAAATGAGCCTTTTTTCCCACAAGCTGCTCTTGGTCAGATGATTTCTGCCACAAATTCAAACCTGACTGCAACAGTAATCCTCCTACCTCTACTTCCTGAGTGCTGGGATTAATGGCATGCACCACCATGCCTGGTCTCAGATCTAAACTTATTCTAAGATAAAAAGTTTATTTGAAATTTAAAGGACCTGACTCATCACTCTACTGAGAGGAAGACTCACTGATCATCTTATAAATATTGGTAATTATTAGTTAATTTTTGATTGATAATTGGAGTCTTCCCTTTCATTAATTTGCATGCATACATGTGCACATACGCATGCATGGGGGGAAGTTCCAGGGTCTCTTGCTGCTGCAAATGAATGCCCTTCGAGCTTTAAGTGGGCAGCTGGGGAATTGAACCCTGGCTAACAGGCTTTGCAAGCAAGCATCTTTAACTCCTGAGCAATCTCCCCACCCCCTCTTTTCATTAATATGGTCTCACTGTGTAGCCCAGGCTGCTCTATGTGTGTATGTGTGCATGTGTGTATGTGCATGCATGTACATGCGCATGCCATGGTGCACATGTGGAAGTCAGAGGACAACCTTGGAGTGCTGGTCCTCGCCTTCATCTTGTTAAAGACAGGGTCTGTCTTGTTTTGCCACAGCTACTCTGGCCCGAGAGCTTCAGAACTCTCATGATTCTGTCTCCCATTGCTGTAAGCACGCTGGGATTACAGAAGTATGCAATCCTTCCATCGAGTTTTACATGGGCTCTTGAGATCCAAACTCCGGGAGTCAGGCTTGGGCAGCGCGGGCTTTTAAGTACTGAGTCATCTGCCAGCCCCCACCAGGCTGCTCTTGAATTCACAGCGATCCTCCTGCCTTCACCTCTCGAGAGCAATAACTGGGACATATTGTTTAATTCTTAATATTTTCTACAAAAGCAGTGTGGAGGTGTGTGTGTGTGCGTGCATGTGGGTATGCCATGCAGATGTGGAAGTCAGAGGAGAACATCAGGTATCCTTCCTTTATCATTCATCTCCATGATTCCTGGAGATGGAGTCTCTCGTTGAACCCATTTTTCAGTCAGACTGGATGAGCGAGCCCCAGTGAGTCTCCTGTCTCAGCTCCCCATGGGGCTGGAGTCACATGGAGGCATGTTTGGCCACACCAAGCTGTTGAATGGATGCTGAGGAATCAAACTCAGGACAAGTCAAGCCCTCATCTTTATGTGGCAAGGGTTCTTACCCACTGAGCAGTCTCCCCAGTCCAGGAAGAAGGTTTTTGTTCTCACTTTTTTTTCCAGATTAGCCAATGACTTACCTCTGGTCATACAGATAGTAATAACCAACACTTGGATTCAAACTTGGTCCCAAATGCTCCAAAGGCCACCAGCTCTCCACGACACTGGACAAATACCTTAGTAGTTTTGTCTCTCTCCTCTTTCCTTCCCTTCCCTTTCCTTTCCTTTCCTCCTTCTCTCGTCTCCTTTCTTCTCTCTCTCTCTTGTTTGTTTTGGGCTGGAGGTGGCAAAGTCTTGATATGTAGCAAAGACTGGACTAGAACTCCCAACCCTTAGCCCCCCAAGTGCTGGAATTACAGATGTGCCAATTATGCAAAAGGAGTAATGGCTTCACAGGAAACAGTGCTGCAAGTTAGGAAGCAGCCACTGTCGTTAGGACTGATCAATTGATCATGATGGTTCCTGACTTCTGCCTAAGCCCATACGGCTTCATGGAGACATCTTCATCCTGTGCTCCCACTGCCCCCAGGTGGGTTCAGCAAAGCCCACATACTATGCTAAGGCCAAAGGTTTTTGTGCCTCCCATGGCAGTCAGGAATGCCTTGCTCAGGCCTTGAGTCAAAAACCCAAATGGGGCTGGAGAGATGGCTTAGCAGTTAAGGCGCTTGCCTGCAAAGCTAAAGGACCTCAGTTCAACTCCCCAGGACCCACATAAGCCAGATGCACAAGGTGGAGCATGCATCTGGAGTTCATTTGCAGTGGCTGGAAGCCCTAGCATGCCCATTCTCTATCTCTCACTCTGCCTATTTCCCTGTCTCAAATAAATAAATAAAAATAAATATTTTTTAAAAAGCCAAATGGGTGTCCCCTTACTGTACTGTCCCATAAACTGCCCATATTATCTGGCCAGTGACTACTCACCAATGACCATCCTTAAGTGAGGGATTCAGACAGAATGGCGCAGGGACCTGGTAAAGCCTGGAAGAGCTGAACCCATCTCCCTCAAGGGAGCTGGACAGCTTGGTCCTGCTCATGCAAATGGACAGCAAAACAGCTTCAAATGGCCTTACTTAGCTACTTGGAGAGCAAGGTATGAGCCACTGGAAAGTCCCCACGGCCAGAAGACTCAGCACTCAGTCCTCGTGTGTGTACTGCAGTGTAGCCTTGGGCAATCCTTTAACCTTTCCAAGCCTCAATTCCAGTTTCACCGGAAGACTAATAAACTAATAACACTTCCTGTCCCTACTCATCTCTCAAATAGTTTCATAGCATAGCATAGCATAGCATAGCATAGCATACCCCCCCCACACACACACAGATAACATAGCACATTCCACACAGAATCATAACACCAGTTTTCTTACATCTCTTCTCCCCAGAGTGCCTGTTTTCTTTGGGGGTAACACCAATGCTTTCTTAATCCTTAGATTCCCCATTGAACAGCTGAAAGCACTTACATGGCACTTTTTCTGGGCCAAGATCAACCCTGTGAGGTATATCCTATGATCTTCATTAAACAAGAACATTGCAGTATAGAGAAATACCCAGCCCTGTACCTAGCACATAAAAAGTGTCCACTGGTTTTTTTTTTTTTTAGCTAGATGGAAGGGTGAAGGGGTGAATTAATGAGCAAACTGGTAGACGGGTAGGTATATGGAAGGACGGATAGGTGCCTGGGTGGGCAGATGGACTGGTAAACAGATGAGTGGTAGGCAGAGTAGGAGGGGTGGGCGGGCAGGTAGAAGGATCAACGAGCGAAGGAACAGGTTGATGGATGGATGGACAAGAAGGTGGATGGATGAACTGAGGAGTGAGTGGGTGGGTGGATGGATGTCAGGTTGGTAGATAGATGGCAGATGGGTGGATGAGTGAGCGAATGAACAGGTGCTTGGAAAATGATCCTAACACTTCCCATGTTATTAACCCTCTCCCCCAAGGGTGAGGAGGTAACCTTGGGACCATGCAAGCAGGAGACACTGAAATAGCGAAGGAAACCTCCTCATCCAACAACGAGAAGACACTGGGAGCAGGGTCCCACCCCACATCCCTGGCAAACTGACACCTCCCAGACCCAGGATCTCCCACAATGCCCTGACCCCACCACGCATGCACACACCGGGCATGGCGCCATGTGCCCATAGATGGACTGTTGGCAGAGGTGGCAGTGGGCGGGAGACTTGTTACTTCCTTCGTTGTCACAGGTAACCTTCCTCCTGGCGGCTTGTTCTTAGCATTGTTACACTTGTCTTCCTTCAACACTTGGATACCCGAGCCAATTTTGTCATGCAAATGAATTCAGCCCATTGTAAATCCATGGGAAGGGGTGGCAGGTGTTGCTGAGCCCACGGGGTGGGCTACGCGGAGAATAGCTTTCCACAGGCGGCACCTTTCTCTGCCACTGAGGTGGAATTTTAGGTCTTCGGGTTGGATCTCTCCTGGGAACCACAACCAGCCTCACAGGTGCATCCTCTACCATAATTGGTTAATCACCTGAGTTCCAGAAAGGGGCAGTCCCTTACACACAGCCACATAGCCAGGGCTTAGCGAAGCCTCCGGCCTCTCCCCGTGGCTTGAGTGGCATCTGCCATTGTCCTCATTCAGATGACAAGATGGCCTGGACCCAAGCCATCCCCACCCATGCACTGCAGGATGAGCCTGAGACCTCAGGAAGCCAGCGTGCCTTCCCTTAGCTCTGTTACACAGGGCAGGGCTGAAATTTGCGTGGACACGGGCCTGGTATGGAAAATGAAGAGGGACCAGGGGACAGTCTGTGGTACAGGCTAAGTAGGTGACATGCAGGAAGACTGGCCAAGGCATGGCCAGGCTGATAAGTTCTACTATTCAAGGACAAGGCAGAGGTTCAAATGCCAGATGTTCTGTCAGGAAGGGCAGACAGGAATTTGTGCCAGGATCCATGTCATCAGCAGCAAAAGTAAGGAGAGGGACGCAGGGCAGATGATGAGTGATTAAGGCCAGTGTTATCTGAGGCCCTAAAGAAGAGCCCTGCAGGTGAGTTCTGCCCAGGAGAGGCTAGGGCAAAGTGCCATGTTCCCTGGCCCCATGGAGAGGGGCAGCGCAGGGTGGGAGGGAAAGACAGGAGGGCTGACATTTGTTGCAAAGCTCCAATATGCCAGGTTCTCTGTGCCAGCTTCAGATAATTCTTCACAGGGACTCTATAGGACAGGAGCTGTCCCCACTTTGTGCATTAGAAAACTGAGTCCAGGGGCTGGAGAGATGGCTCAGCAGTTAACGCACTTGCCTGCAAAGCCTGAGAGCCCAGGTTCAATTCCCTAGTACCCACCTAAAGCCCACAGGGTGGGTACGGTGCCAAGAACAACTTTACACGGCACCTTTCCCTGCCACTGCGGCAGAATTTCAGGTCTTTCAGCTGGACCCCTCATAGAAACCACAACTGGCCTCACAGGTGGATGTGTGAGGGTTCAATTCCCCAGCACCCACATAAAGCCAGATGACTGCATGCACAAGGTGGCACATGCGTTTGGAGTTCCTTTGCAGTGGCTAGAGGCCTTGTGCTCATATTCTCTTGCTCTCTCTCTCTCATAAAGACCCTACCTCAAAATAAATAAATAATATTTTGGGGGGAGTTTCAAGGTAGGGTCTTGCTCTAGCCCAGGCTGACCTGGAATTAGTCTTAGGCTGGCCTTGAACTCAAAGCAATCCTCCCACCTCAGCCTACCAAGTGCTGGTATTAAAGGCATACGCCATGACACCCAGCAAAATTTCCTTCTCCTTCTTTTCCTCCTCCTTCTTCTTCTTCTTCTTTTTGAGGTAGGGTCTCACTCTAGCCCAGGCTGACCTGGAGCTCACTATGTAGTCTCAGAGTGGCCTTGAACTCACAGTGATCCTCCTACCTCTGCCTCCCAGGTACTGGGATTAAAGGGTTGTGCCACCACACCCAGCTCAAAATTTTCTTTAATTAAAAAAAAATTAGGGCTGGAGAGATGGCTTAGCAGTTAAGGCATTGGCCTGCAAAGCCAAAGGACCACGGTTCGATTCCCCAGAACCCACGTAAACCAGATGCACAAGGGGGCACATGCATCTGGAGTTCGTTTACAGGGCTAAAGGCCCTGTCACGCCCATTCTCTCTCTCTCTCAACCTCCCTATTTCTGCATCTCTCTCTCTCTCTCTCTCTCTCTCTCTGTCTCTCTCTCTCTCAAATAAATAAATAAATAATATTTTTAAAATTTATTTATTTGTAAGAAGAGAGAGAGACAGAGAGAGAGGGAGAGAGAATGGGTATACCGGAGCCTCTTGCACTGCAAACAAACTTCAGATACATACGCCACCTTGTGCATCTGACTTTATGTGGATAATGAGAAATTGAAAACAACCCATCAGGCTTTGCAAGCGAGCACCTTAACCGCTGAGCCATCTCTCCAGCCTGGAAATTATTTCTTTTCTCCTTCTTTTTTTTTTTTTGTTTGTTTATTTTTATTTATTTGAGAGCAACAGACAGAGAAAGAGGGAGATATAGAGAGAGAATGGGCACACTAGGGCTTCCAGCCACTGCAAATGAACTCCAGACACGTATGCCCCCTTGTGCATCTGGCTAACGTGGGTCCTGGGGAATCGAGCCTCGAACCGGGATCCTTAGGCTTCACAGGCAAGCGCTTAATCGCTAAGCCATTTCTCGAGCCCGGAAATTATTTCTTAAATAAAAGAGGAGGCAAGCCAAAAAAAAAAAAAAGTCCAAGGTTGTGTAGAGAAAGCTTTCAGTAGACAGCAGGAAGGAAACTGAAGGCTTGTAATGGGGTTAGGATGTTTCTTTTCCCCTGGGCAAAGTGCTCACTGAAGAGCAGTACTAAGAGGTCCAATTGAAGACACCATTGCACTCTTCTGAACAAAATTTCATCCTAAAATGGAAGTTCTAACCACCTCATACTAGGTGGTCTCAACCTGCTTAGGACTTGCTTAGGTTTTTGTTGTTATTATTACAGACATATTTAGTGTGGATACATCCTATGTTGGTACCATCTTTTCCCTCATCCCTGGCCCCATTCCGCTGCGGGCCCACCCCAGCAGGGTTGCACATATTCCTCATGGGGTTGTGGGTTATGCATTGTGGGAGCAGCAGTCAGTTATTGGGGGGGAGGCAATGCCGCTGGGCATGATGTCCCAACCTGTGGCTCTTACAATCTTTCTGCCCCCAAAATGTTTTTCTAAAAATATTTTATTTGTTTATTTGGAAGAGAGAGAAGCAGAGAGAGAAAGAGAAAGAGAGAGAGAATGGGCGCGCCAGAGCTTCTAGCCACTGCAAACAAACTCCAGTGCCAGCTTTAGATAATTCTCACAGTGATTCTATAGGGCAGAAGCTGTCCCCACTTTGTGCATTAGAAAACTGAATCCAGGGGCTGGAGAGATGGTTTAGCAGTTAAGGCACTTGCCTGCAAAGCCAAAGGACCCAGGTTCAATTCCCCAGCACTCACATAAGCCAGATGCACAAGATGGCACATGAGTTCATTTGCAGGGGCTAGGGGCCCTGGTGCACCCATTCTCTCTCTCTCTCTCTCTCTCGCTCTCTCTCTCTCTCTCTCTCTCTCTCATAAATAAGTAAAATATATTTTTAAAAGAAAGAAAGAGAAGAGAAGAAAACTGAGTCAGGGCGATCATGTGCCAAGGCCACACAGCTTGCCAGGGAGATTTAATTCTAAATTCATAGTTTATAGGTATCCAGAGTCTGTAGGCTCTTCTCGTGGCCAATCCAGTCAAATGCTGCCATCAGTAATCGCCCCTATGGAGCTGGTGATGGTGGGAAAGGGACATCTGAGGGGGCATGGGGTTAACAAGGGTAGAGCAGATTTTCCAGAAGGTGAGAGCTCCAAACTGCTCAGAACCCTTGGGTCTCCCAGTGTTGCCCTGACTGCAGCCCCATCTCCCATGCCTGGACTTCAAGGCCTCCCCAAGATGCTCCCAGCCTAGTCCCAGGTTGGCAGCCATCTCCTGATTGTTCTGTACATGCCCTGCCTCTCCTGCCCTCCAGGTCTTCCATAGGCCTTTCCTCCCTCTTGGAAAGGCTCTCTGGTCCCTGGTGCCCCTCGCACTTCAGCCAAGCCACAGCTGAATCCACAGAGGAATTGGGGAGATGAGCAAGAGTGCTGCTTCCATGCTGTTCCTGATAGTCAGCACCAGGGTGAAGGAGACAGACCCCGAGGATACTCAGCACCTACCAAAGTAGAGATCCAGAGGCTCCTAAGAGCTCATCACTGAAGCAGACTTAAAACTCGCCCGCCACGGCTCAGGGAATTTTGCGGAAGAGAGGGCAGAAAGATTGTAAGAGCCACAGGTTGAGACATTACGCCCAGAGGCATTCCCTCCGCCCCCCCTAAAATAACTGATTGCTGCTCCTCCAAAGCATAAACCACAACCCCATGGGGAATACCTGCAACCCCGCTGATGAGGGTCCCCAGTGGAATGGGGACAGGGATGAGGGAAAAGAGGGTACCAACAACATGATGTATCCATACGAAATATGTTAATAATAATAATAAACCTAAAAAAGGAATGCTCTTCCTCACCTTGTCAACTTCCTTCTCCACAGCTTATCTCAAATGTCCCCTTGAGCCTCCTCTGCACTCTATAGTTGTGTCATTCATGCATACTGTCCTGGTTGCTTGCCAGCATTCATATTGTATGGGTTTTCTTCGCTAATCCTAAAGGGCCAGCGTGGCTACACTTTGTGGCCAGTGACCTCTAGGCTCTTAGCCAGCCCTGGTGTGCCTGGGGTGCTCGGCCATCTGGATTCGTCTCCATCACCCAATCCCTGTGCTGCTTGGTGGCATGGCCCTTGCTCAGCAGCCTGAGCCAACCCAGAGGAGATCCATCGCTGGCTACAGCTGCTCTCGTTGCCCAAACTAGCCCAGGCCATTCTGAGGGAGCTACAGACTCGAGTAGCCTTGACAATGGGTTGAGGGTCACTGGGGCAGGTGGCAGGGCTGTGAGTCTGTTCTGTCCCCTCTCCCCCGGGCTTGCACGCACCAGAGCTCTCGTGCCTGTGCTGTGAGGAAAAGCCGTGCCCTCCAGCCGGGAGGACCTTTGGACTGCTTGGGCGGCGGCCAGATCCTTTTCGTCTCTGGGCCTCAGTTTCTCGCGGGGCAACCAAGAGGGATAAACTCCGACAATGCCAAGGCCTCACCTTAGTGGGAGCACAGTCCAACCTAGAACACCCCCTTACAGCTCAGACGTCTCTCCCTGAGCTCCCACCTTGGGCGAGCTGGGTGGGAACACTGAGCTGTGATAGGCCCTAAGGGTCATGCAGTGAATAGTCACCGTCAAGATAGCAGTGGTATTGCTGAGCCCTTCGTAGGTGGGGCCTGGTGCTAACAAACTGCCCAGGGGAATGGTTTCATCAGGCTTTGCCATCTCTCTGTGCGGTGGGCTATATTATCATCCCCATTTCACAGATGAGCAGGGGCCAGGGCAGACCGTCTTCCCAAGCTAAGCCCACAGCTCTGCTGAGCCTGGCCCCACTTCCACCATAAGGCTTGATCCCAGCCTGGCTTTAGAGCTTGAATGGAGAACGCATGAGCCTCTCTGCCCTGATCTGCCACCCTCTTTGGCTGGCTTGATTTAGGGTGTGGAGGAGTGAGAATGGGTGGCTTAAAGGAAGAGGTTGCCTTGGCCAGTAGAGGGAGGAGGATGGCCAGAGAATTTACTCACAGTATGTCCCTTCTAGTCTTGGTGATTTACAGTGCCTAGCTCCTCGTGGGCACTCAGTAAGACGGTGCTGTACTGAAATGACCAGTGTGGTAGCTCATGCCTGTAAACCCAGCACTCAGAAGGCTAAGGCAGGAGAGTTGCAAGTTCAGAGCCAGCCTGGGCTACACAGTGCATTCAAGGTCAACCCAGACTAGAGTGAGACCCTGTTTCAACCCTACACAAAACAAAATAATAATAATTATTTTGGGGGCTGGAGAGATGACTTAGCGGTTATGGCATTTGCCTGCAAAGCCAAAGGATCCCTGTTCGACTCTCCAGAAGCCACGTAAGCCAGATGCACAAGGGGGCGCATGCATCTGGACTTCGTTTGCAGTGGCTGGAGGCCCTGGCGTGCCCATTTTCTCTCTCTCTCTCTCTCTCTCTGTCTCTCCCCCCTCTTTGTCTCTTTCAAATAAATAAATAAATAATATTTTAAAAATTAAAAATTATTATTATTATTTTGGGAGGGAGGCTGGGAAGATAGTTCAGTTAGTACTTGACTCATAAGCATGAGACCCTGAGTTCGAACCTTAGCACCAACATAAAGATGCTGGGCATAGTGGACCATGCTTGTCATCCCAGGATTGGGGAGGTGGAGACAAGTTGATACTCGGGGGTTTGCCAGCCAGCCGACCAGCCAGTCAGCCAACCAGTCTAACCTAATTGGTGAGCTCGGGGCCAATGAGAGACCCTACCTCAAAGAAGATGAATGACATTTCTTAGGGACAACACTCGAGGTTGTCCTGTGGCCTCCACACACATGCACACACACAGCTTGCTCCCACACGTGTACGAACATGCACACACACCCTAGTGCTGGAGGGAAGGAGAGGGGAAGAGCCCACAGCTCACAGCCTGTGACCCTCCGCGTGGAAAGCGGTCTGAGTGTTCTCAGACCACGGGATGCCGGCGTCTCACAGCAACTCCAGTGCAAGGCACGGACCCAGGTGAAGACTCCAGCAATTACAGGAACTGGCTCTGCCCCTTCTTTACCAGCCGTGCCCCAGTCCCTTCATTGGACCTCAATTTCTCTATCTGTGCAGGGTCAGAACGGAACCAAAAAAAGAAAAAAGAAAAAAAACTGACCCCCCCATCCCCCACATTGCTCTGCCACAAACTGCCCTGGAGCTGGGCAAGCTGCAGGGTACCCATTGCTTGTACCCCTGTGATGAACATGTCGCAGGCCCCCTCCAAGTGCCCAATCTGGGCACCTTGAGGACAGACACAGCCACTGTCAGGCATTCATCAAGGGCCACAGTGCACCGGGCTGAGGCGTAATGACGCTGCCTTCCGCTCCGGCTTCGGCGGGCATAATGTATGCCCCGTGCCGGGCCCCAGTCACTCAATCCCAGCCGGTCTGCGGAGGCCGAGATAGCCCTTAATGAGAAGAGCCCGGCTTTATCTGCTTTCTACTTCAGCCATTATCTCCTCCAGTCTATAGACACGCAGTTACCTCTGACAATAATGCTCACAGGCAACAAATGCTGATGAGTTTTCTATGCAGTCCGCACAATAAGTCTATCAAAACAACCTCGGAAAATTATGAACCCCCATGACAGACAAATACAACCAGCTTCAGCGTGAATTTAGAGCCCCCAACGCTACGTTTCTTTTAATTCTTCAGGCTTCCCTTATCTCTGCTGTTCCTCTTCTGGTGGGGAGATAACAGTAATTCTTCTCTGTGCTGGGTTTTTTTTTTTTTCTTTTCCCTGCCCCCCCCATGCTTTTTTTTTTTTCCACCCACTGAGTGAGATGTTTTCCGTGTCTTTCTGCTTGCTAAAGATAAAGGGTTAAAGACCAACTTATGTTGGGTGCTGGGGAAGGGGGAGGGGGCAGGGGAGGGGGGGGGAAAGTAATCAGCATTCAAGAGATTGCTATCGGAGAAGCCGCTCAGAGAACAGTAATTTTGCTGGCTTCGGCGAGGGCTCTCTCCATCCCCCCCCCCCTTTTTTATGAATACACATAATGCCTGGAGTGTTGGGGGCAGATAAAAGAATTAGCAGCAGCCAGGGGGACGGAGGCCCAGAGAACAGGGGAGAATTAGAATGTCTATCTTTGTCTCTTCCGGCTCATCCAGCCAGCCGAGGCTCCCGGCTCGTAAACAATTTAATCTTTTTGCTACAGTTAAAATACAAAGGCAGCAAGCCTCCTTCTTCCAAATGGAAAAGGGAGGAGGAGGAGGCCAGGAGGAGGAAGGGGGGGGGGGAATGAGTGAAAGGGAGAGACGAAAGGGGCTGACACCGTGAACTTGGTCGCCGCTGGCTTAGCCCCTTGGGCCTTAAGGAGATCTCAGAAGTGCCACACACCCCAGCCTAGCCCACCTAACGACCAGAGAGGTACAGCCCTTGGGAGCAGGGTCCTAGCTCCTGTCTCCCCCCAGAGAGGGGCAGCAGCGGTCAGCAGGTCACCCCCACGGTCCATCATTTCTTAGGCCTCCACTGTCAAGGTCTGTCCTTCCTCCTTCCTTCCTTCCTTCCTTCCTCTCCCGGTTGCTCTCTTCTTGACATGACATGACATGAGCATGGCTTTTCTTCCTCACCAGGTGGCAAGCTCCCAGGGTGGGGACAGAACTTCCTGCTTAGAGAGGTTTGGGGGGGGCGGGGGGCGGGGAGGGTTCCAGTTCTCCAGCTTCTGCCTAAGTAAAACCAGTGATGGAGAAAGGCTGAGATGGATGTAAGGGTGTGTTGTGTTCCTTCTCCATTTCTCCTGCACGCATGCACAGAGAGAGAGACAGAGACACACACACACACACAGAGGGTTGTGGAACAGACCCCATAGAACACCACTTGAGAGGAGGAGGCCGTCCTTCTGCAAAATCGGCATACTTTAGAGAAACCCGAAAACTCACCAGAGTAAAGAAGCCTTCCAGGCTGGAGAGATGGCTTCGCAGTTAAGGCGCTTGCCTGCAAAGCCAAGGGATCCCCATTCGATTCTCCAGGACCCACGTCAGCCAGATGCACAGTGTGTCTGGAATTCGTTTGCAGTGGCTGGAGGCCCTGACACGCCCATTCCTCTCTCTCTCTCTCTCCCCCTCTTTCTCTCTCATAAATAAATAAATTAAATATATTTTAAAAAAGAAGAAGAAGCCTTCCAAGGGGCCCTTAGTGACCTGTTAGAGAGAGACCCTCAAGCCCAAGGAACCCAGTGACCATGTAGCTGCTCAGCTAGGCATGCTCAGAGCAGCCAATGCCCCCAACTATTCACTGTACCCCAACATTGTGGCCATTTTGTAGTCATTTCAGCTGGTCGCTTATCACATACAACAGAGAAAAGCCCAGTTTTCAGAGGGCCCAACTGAAGGCTAGGTTCCCCTATTCTCCACCCTCAGACAGCCCATGGAGTGCTAATTTCTTTTAGTAGTGGTCATTGAGCTTACTGTCTTCTCTTCCTTCATAGCTCACGAAGGTCTTCCTCATATCTAGCAACCCAAGGCCAGTAAGAAAAAAAAACCTGGCCAAGCCTGCTCGACTGCTTACTGAGTTGTAGTTCAATAGATGAGTGAATGAGTGAAATCTAGTGAAAATAGGGCAAGGGGCTGGAGAGACAGCTCAGTGGGTAAAGTCCCTGCCACACACAAGCATGAGAACCTTAGTTTGGATCTCCAGACCACACATAAAGCCATGTGTTGTGACACACACCTGTAATCCTAGTGCTAGGGAGGCAGAGACAGGAGGATCCCTAGGGCGCATTGACTGGCTAGTTTAGCTGAATCCATGTGATCTAGGTTTAGCAAGAGACTCTCAAAACTAATGTGGACAATGGGCTGGAGAAATGGCTTAGCGGTGAAGGTGCTTGCCTGTGAAGCCTAAGGACCCAGGTTCTATTCCCCAGTACCCATGTAAGTCAGATGCACAAGGTGGTGCGTGCATCTGGAATTCGTTTGCAGCAGCTAGAGGCCCTGGCACGCCCATTCTCTCTGTCTCCTCTCTATCTCTCTCTGCTTGCAAATACATGAAAAATAAAATTTTAGGGCTGGAGGGATGGCTTAGAGGTTAAGGCGTTTGCCTGAAAAGCCAAAGGACCCAGGTTCAATTCCCCAGGACCCACGTTAGTTAGATGCACAAGGGGGCGCATGCGTCTAGAGTTTGTCTGCAGTGGCTGGAGGCCCTGGTGCGCCCATTCTCTCTCTCTCCCTCTTTCTCTGCCAAATAAATAAATAAATATTTTAAAAAATAAAAATTTTATTGGAGAAACAAGCAAGGGGGCTGTTTTCCTGATGAACCGGATACCAGCACAAGGGGGAAGGAGATCAGCACAGAGAAAAATCAACTCCTATCAAATCAGAGAGCCAGAGCCTCAGAGGCCCCCAACACCTCATCACTGAAGCAGACCAAAAACGAACCCAACATGGCTCACGGAAATTTTGCGGAAGAGGGGGCAGAAAGAATGTCAGAGCCACATGTTGGGTCATGATATGCAGAGACATTTAGCTTACCCATAACTGTGGGCTAACTCCACAATGCATGACCCATATACCTCAACAAGGAGGGGCCAAGGGGAGGGGGTAGGTCGCGGATGAGCCTAATAATGGTACCAAACTGACTGTATTTGCTGAATACAAAACTAACTAATAAAGAAAAAAAAAAAGGCAGGAATAAAACCATGACATAATGTTAAAAAAAAAAAAAAAAAGTGAGCAGGGTGTGGTGGTGCATGCCAGCACTTGGGAGGCAAAGGTAGGAGGATTGTGTGGTGGTTTGATTCAGATGTCCCCCATAAACGTAGGTGTTCTGAATGCTAGGTTCCCAGCTGATGGACATTTGGTAATTAATGCCTCCTGGAGGGAGTGTATTGTTGGGTGTGGGCTTATGAGTGTTATAGCCAGTTTCCCCATGCCAGTGTTTGGCACACTTTCCTCTTGCTATGGTCTACCTTACGTCGGCCAGGGGGTGATGTCCACCCTCTGCTCATGTCATCGTTTTCCCTTGCCATCGTGGAGCTTCCCCTTGAGCCTGTAAGCCAAAATAAACCTCTTTTTCCCACAAAAAAAATAAATAAAATAAAAAAATAAAAATTTTTTAAATGTGGACAACAATTGAAGAAGACACCTGACATGGACCTCTGGCCTCCACACACGCACCCACACACATGTGCTCTCATTCACACACGTGTACCCACACATGTGGAACACACATGCTCAGATAAGGGTAAATGAGAGAGGAGCTCTTTTGGGTACCTAACAGCCACTGGGGAAAAGGATGAAGAGGGAGCCACAGGAAGGAGGGATGAGAGATCAGAAGACAGATGGGGTATAATCTATGGAGTTGATCACTGTCACCAAGTCCCGCCACCAGGAACCACTCAGCTAATGGAGGGAACCAAAGCAGTGTCCTTGGCCCCAGCCAGTTGCAGCCCAACTGAGACACATCCACAATCAGAGTGATTCCCCAACCACTTGGCATGGCGTCCTTCCTGGGAAGGTATGGGGAAAGTCAGGAGCCAGGGGCCAAAGGATTTGAGCCCTGTCTGTCCATCTCTCTCTCTCCCCCCCTCTCTCTGTCTCGCTCCTTCCCTCCCTCCCTCTCCTCTCTTTTTCTCTCATTGGCTGTGTAAACTCCAGTAGGTTCTTCTCTCTGAGCACTGGGTTCCCATCTAGGAAATGAAAGTCATAGTGACTCAGAGTTGTGTTAACACAAATAATAGGGACTCAACAGTTGTTGGTGACAATAGAGAAGCAAGGCCTCATGATGGTGTGCATCGCAGACACAGGAAACCAAAGGCTGCTGAGGACATCTTAGAGCTCCGCAAAGAGTACAACGTATTATTCTTCTGTTAAAAGATTTATTTTTATTTATTTATTAAAGAGAGAGAGAATGGGCACACCGGGTCCTCTAGCCACTACAAACGAACTCCAGACATGCGCCTCCATGTGCATCTAGCTTACATGGGACCTGGAGAATCGAACCTGGGTCCTTAGCGTCACAGGCATGCGCCTTAACTGCTAAGCCATCTCTCCAGCCCTGTATTATTCTTTTCTTATTTATTCCTCATACTACTACCCTTGACTCCAAGGGAAAGGGACGTTGGGGTGACCCATCTTTGGGGGACTTACAGCTACTTCTTTCATCTCCTGCATCTCCCCTCAAGGATGGAGAGTGAGGAATTTGGAAGAAGTTCCTCCAAAGGAGGGTGATGGAACAACCAGCCTGTCTCTTTTGACAACGTTGTAGAGAACCCCACCATGTGTTCCATTGCTTCACACCTAGGATCTGGCCATTCCCTCCCCTCTCACCTCCAAGCCCTACTCATCCTTTCTCACCTCCTCAGTCCTATATTACCCTGAAAATAACTCCCATATGTTTGAAGAGATTTGGAAGCAGAATATAGGCATGAGCTTGAATTTTTTATAAACAATGATGAAAATATTTAATGCACAATGTTTGTTTTCTACAACCAGATTCCAATTAGGTTTTTTTGTTTGTTTGTTTGTTTGTTTGTTTGTTTGTGTTTTATTTTTTGTTTTTTGAGGTAGGGTCTCACTCTAGCTCAGGCTGACCTAGAATTTACTATGTAGTCTCAGGCTGGCCTCAAACTCACGGCAATCCTCCTACCTCTGCCTTCAGAGTTCTGGGATTAAAGGTGTGCACCACCACGCCCAGCTTTCCAGTTGATTTTCGTTTGCTTGTTTTGTTTTGTTTTGCTTTATGAGACAAGGTCTTATGTAGCCCAGCCGGCCTTGAACTAGTAATGTAGCCAAGGATTTTGAACTCTTTTTTTTTTTTAATATTTTTTGGTTCATTTTTATTTATTTATTTGAGAGTGACAGAGAGAGAGAGAAAGAGGCAGATAGAGAGAGAGAGAGAATGGGCACGCCAGGGCTTCCAGCCACTGAAAACGAACTCCAGACGCGTGCGCCCCCTTGTGCATCTGGCTAATGTGGGTCCTGGGGAATCAAGCCTCGAACCTGAGTCCTTAGCCTTCACAGGCAAGCGCTTAACCGCTAAGCCATCTCTCCAGCCCCAGATTTTGAACTCTTGATCCTCTTGCCTCCACCTCCTAAGTGCTAGGATTACAGGAATGAGCCACCACACCTAGCTTGACACCAGTTGTCTCCAAATATACATTAAATATATATCATCTTGGCCATGCCCTAAGCCATGTCAGAATCATTTGGGTAGTAAAACATCTTAGTTCTGAGCCCAACCCTGGAGATTCTAACTCAGTACACACGTGAGCAAAAAGTGTATTTGGGGCATGAGGGTAGGAAAGTGAAGACTTAAAAGATCCCAGGTGATTCAGCCGAGGGGCCTCGTTTGGGGTCTGCTACAAAGAAAAATGCTTCATTTTATTCATTAACTCAACAAATACTTGCTCAGTGCCTGCTATTTGCCTTTTTGTGTGTTGGGAAGAGAGTGGAGAGATAAAGAAAGAAAGAAAGAAAGAAAGAGAGAGAGAGAGAGAGAGGAAGGAAGGAAGGAAGGAGGAAAAAAGAAAGAAAGAGAGGGAGGGAGGGAAGAGAGAGAGAGAAAAAGATGAAAATTTCATAAGCTGTAAGAAAGCAGCATTTTCTTGCCCCATATAGATCTCCACTCTTCACCCTCAATCCAAAAACCCACTCCACGATGATATTTTTCCCCTCTGAAACTCATGGTCTAGGTTCCTTTTCTCTAAGGGATAGAAAAAAAAAAAACCATATTAATTAAGGGTCAACTGAGTGCCACACACTGCACTAAGGATCTAACAATACATGTGACCCCAATCTTCATAAAAATCTGTATAGGGTGGGGCTGAGGAGATTGCTGTGGGTTAAGGGCACTTGCAAAACCTGCGTACCTGGGGTTCGATTCTCCAGTACCCACATGAAGCCAGATGCACAGAGGGATGGGTAACGCATCTGGAATTCATCTGCAGTGGCAAGAGGCCCTGGCGCACTTGCGCATTCTCTCTCCCTCTCTGTCTGTCTTTCTCTATCTCACTCACACACACACACACGCTCTTGCTCTCTACATCTTGCAAATAAATAAAAAAAAATTAAATCTGCTTATGGGAGCCATCATTACGTGTGTTATTAATGAGGTAACAGGAACAAAGATGCAGAGGAGCTCATGCAAGTTCAGGAAGCTAGCAGGTAGCAGGGGCTTTTTCCTCCAGAGAATTCTGTATTGCCTAAGTATAGGACCTTGGAATTCTATTACCTTGTTAGTTATTAATCACATCCAATCACCATTCAGCCATACATCCATAGAACTGATAAGCCACCTACTGTGTATGCAAGGGGGATAAATAAGACTCCAACTTCAAGGAGTGTAGCGTTTAGGAAGAGAATCCATGCAGTTGTTACACAAATCACTCAGAGGCAAGTTCCGAGTGAGTGAGTGCTTCCCAGGAGATGGCACAAGTGATCAGGGTTCAGGGGAGTTTCCAATCCTGGAAATCCAGAAGTCCTCAGCAAAGACCGAGGCCTTATTTCATCAGAGAGGTGAGGCACTTCAGCCAAGGTCACACAGCTGGGGGCGCCATAAATACGTGATGAATCTGATGAGATTATTCACCAACCCCAATTACATTTTAACCACTAATAACTTGGCACTGGCTCCTCTAATGGGATTTCCTCCTTGGACATCGGCCTTCCCTTCCCCCTTCCACTGACATGGGCCAATTAGACAAGGGCAGAAGCTGTGATTGGGGTCACGGTGAGAGGAAGAGATGGAGAGGACCACAGCTCACCCCGAGCCTCAGCTGAGAAGGAGGTGAGCCGTTTCAGGAGTTCACGGCCTGTTCTGATAAAGTCTGGGTGAAGCCCGCCCATGTGGAGAAAGGGGCAGACTTGGAAGCCAGCCCCCCCCCACATGAACACCCAGGGGGACAAGTGCTGTGGACACCAGGCACATTCTTTATGCTCCGCATCTGAGACCAGCAGATCTGGGGAGAGATGTGGAACTGCACAGAGACAGACATCCAGGCAGATCAACAAACCTGAAGACAGACAGACAGAGGGGGAAATTTAAAGGAAAAAAAAAAAAAAAAAAACACACACAAAAAGGTCTGGGCCGTAGTTCAGTAGTAGACTGCTTGGCTAGCATGCACAATGCCTCCCCACCCAGGGTTCAATCCCAAACCCAGGCAGGGGCTGGCAGTTCACACCAATACCAATACCTCCCCAGGACTCCCTCCAGGCAAACCTCCAGTTCTTCCCTGTGAGGATGTGGGAGTGGGGCTTGGAGATAGTTGAATTTTCTCTTTGTGGGGCACCTCGGGCTCAGGTGGAGAAAAGCCAGGCTCTGATGAGGACTAACAGGTCTTCAGATGTGGGAGAGATCAGGAGGTGGTGGCAGCTCCAACCCCTGCCCTCCCCACAACTGTCCTGGGAGGCAAAGCCTGAGGCAGGGCACAGATGTGAACGTGATGTCTACGTGTCAGCAGCGCCTGCTCAAAAACAAGAGTCCTTCACCTGGCCCAGAGCACACGGGGGTCTCTCCTGTCTTCAGGAGGTCTTCAGTCACCTCTGGAACCCTGCATCCCTCAGAACTCCAACTCTTTGGATCTAACTTAAATCCCTCCGACTGCGGCTTGGGTCCAATTCCAGAGGTAGAGACCCGGACAGGAAGACCACAGAACAGGTGTTTCCAGAATGCTTCCATCATTCTGATCATCTGCCAGGTAGCCTGGCCACTTGGACTTGTCCAAGGTAGCCTTCACCCTCCATCACACAGAGCAAGAGTCCTGGTGGATGATCGTGGCCAAGATTTCAATGTGACTTGGCTGGATGTGGCCTTGAGGAGCCGACCGGTAGGGGGACATGAACCTGTCCCAGGCACTCCACACAATCCCATCCAGGTCCTATTACACCTACCTAGCAACAACTGGGTCAGACACCCACCAAGTCCAGGCACATTTCACCTACACTGCTCCTGCCCCCGCCTTCACCCTCTTTCCTCGACCTCCTTTATATAAGAGCCTCCTCCCTAAGATAAACACTGGGATACAAGGGTGACAAAGACTAATAAGGAGCTGGCAAGCTCGTGAGGGAGGGGCGGAGGAGGCAGACCCCCCAGAACAAACCCCACAAAATGACACCAGGGCAGACATGGGGAAGAAGCCAGGGGGCATGCACGGGCTCTGCCCGATTGCCCTGCGCTAATCCCGCCCCACACCATCCTGGACCAGCGTCCACACACCGCTTGATCGCATGCGCAGGGTCTCCCGAGCAGGGCCAAGGGAGCTGGAGACCTGTACCCCCCCCCCCCCCCGCTCCCCGTGTTAAGTGCAGGGCCCAGGCTTAAGTAGCAATTAAGGCTACCCTACGTGAAAGAAAGAGAAGGCCAAACAGCCTGTTTATGTCCCCCATCACACACACCTTCTCTTCTAAGAAAAGAGGAAGAAGAGAGTGAAAGAAAGGGAAGGGCGGGGGTGGGGGGGCAGGGGGAAGCCACTAAACCAAACCTCGCTGCAATTAGGAGATCCGGCTGAAGAAAAAAAAGATACGTATTAAATGGATGTTTCTGCACAAAAACCCCAGGCTGACAACATCTCTGGCCTTGTAAGGTGGAAATGACTGTGCCTGGGTGTTTACATAGCCGAAATCAGGGGGAATTATGCTGTCATACTGACAACTGTAGGAGGACAATTTTAAAATTACACCGTTCAACACCTTTAATGATTTGTAACAGAAGAGGTGTGGCTACTCCTATTAAATGTGTTGCCAAATCAATAAAAGGGATAATTGGAGTTGTTAGAGCAAATTATAGCAGCGTCTCTTCTGTTGCTGTACAATGTTCCCTTGTAAACTGCTATTACAGGCAGCGCTGTATTTCTCTCTTATTTGGCCGCTCTGTAATGAGTTGGCATTTTGCAGCATAATAGTTCCACTTTCTTTTATAGAGCTCTCACTTTAACTTTTTCTCCTTTGTATGGCCTATAATTTCCTCGCCCTCCCTGCCTCCCCGCCTGTTTTCAGAGGTGGCCGCGCTGCCTGTCAGCAGCCTCTGGGTGATAAACTATATTATTTCACATTATTTTCAGGCCTTTTCAATCGGCAGGCGGATGGGGTTGAGGGGTAGATGGGTCTGAAGGGATGGGGAAGCAGGGAAGAGAGGAGCCAAGGCTGGGAGGAGAGCTGGGGGAAAAGAAATTCACAGTAACAAGAGAGGAAAGGAGATGAGGGGGCAGACGGCTGGCCTTGGTCCCAGGGTTGGGGCCCTGGCCATTTAAACAGGGGACTTTGGAGAGAGCTGTGAGTGTAAGGGAAGTGAGGACACTGCCCTGTCGGACACAGCTTCACCCTCAGCGCCCCAGAATCTCTAGCTCCCCTTGCCCATTAAAACAAAATGAACAACCAGCTAAGAGCTAGGAGCTATTGATTCTTCTACCCTCTCTGGCCAAAGGAAGGGTGTAGAACTGCACCCCTAAAAGCACCTTGGGATGCCCTGGTGAGGGGATAAACAAGCCATTCATTCCTAGTATACCCAAGGCTGAATCCGCTGGGACCTCTGAGGCACCACGATCTGGGCAGAAGCAGGGAGAGAGAGAGAGAGAGAGAGCGCTCACAGGCCTGTTCCTGGTGGTGAGTCAGCTATCCTGCTAAGAGTACTGAACCAGGAGTCCAGAAGCTTGGCTCGGGACCTCCTCACCTCACTGAGCCCATAGCCCCCGGCGGGAAAGGACAGAGTCCTTGGACAGCCGAGGATCCACCCAGCTATGCCCATCACTCAGTTCCTCTGACAGCCATACAAATCCCGGCCCAGACAAACCTCACACCGTCAGCCCCCTGTGCTGGGCTCCAGGACGATCCATCTGAATTACCAAGAGGTCTCAATAAGAGACAATTGGAAAAGAAATGCCACTTTATTACTTCCACGGAGCTGCCATCCCTGGAACCCATCTGCTGGCAAGCAGCGCGGTAGCAGGAGCAGCTCGGAGAGCAGATAAGACCTGATGGTGGACAAATAAGATTCGCTTGCAATGAGCAGCATCGATTTGCTTGCCAACAACGTGCAAGAGCTCTAATTCTCTCAGGTAGGTTCCTTGAGGCCTTTGGAGTGTCCTCTCATTTCCATCCTTCATGACTCATGCTAACTTTCTTCCAAGGGAACAAATGAAAGTCGACCTGCCTGGGTACAACCACAGAAGGTCTGGAAGACTGAGATTTCAGGGAAGAAAGGCACTTAGCCTGTGACAGGTTTCCAGATCCCAGGCACCAGCTTCCCAATCTGAGCACCACTCAGTTTCATAACATCCCAGCGGAAGGTAAAATATGTGGGTTGTCTTATCACATTGTTTTCCACAGTGGCTGAGCTTTTTCTGTCTATTTTCTTATCTTTTCTTTTCTGTTTGTTTGTTTGTTTTTTGTGGTTCAAAGTAGGGTCTCACTCTATCCCAGGCTGATCTGGAACTCACTCTGTAGTCTCAGAGTGGCCTTGAACTCACAGAGATCCTCCTACCTCTGCCTTCTGAGTACTGGGATTAAAGGCATGCGCCACCATGCCCGCTGAGCTCTTTCTTTCTTTCTTTCTTTCTTTTTTCTTTCTTTCTTTCTTTCTTTTTCTGTTAATTACTTTTTCTTTTTATTTATTTATTAGAGACAGAAAAAGGGAGAGAGAGAGAGAGAATGGGCACACCAGGGCATCCAGCCACTGTGAACGAACTCCAGATGCATGCATCACCTTGTGTGTCTGGCTAATGTGGGACCTGAAGAATTGAAGCTGGGTCGTTAGGCTTCAAAGGCAAGTGCCTTAACCACTAAGCCATCTCCCCAGCCCAGCCTTTTCTTTATATTGGTCTGTCGTCAGCTCAGCCAATGTTAACTTTCTCCCAGATTCTGAGCACTGTGCTGGGTGCAGGAATAATAACTATTACATGAAAAAGACACCATCGCTGCCCTCTTGGAGCTGATGCCCATAGCCATAAATGTGACGGTAGCAACAATCCTTACACGAAAAGTGTGAAAAAGGGCTGGCAGACTACTTTGCTTCATCAGAGGTGTTGAGCTATGGTAGAAAGAGCATGGAATAGTCAGGAAAACTGACATCCATATCCTCACTCCCCCCTCCCACCCACAGAACCCCAGTTTCTGCATGTGTAAAATGAATGGCATTTTTATTCATGTCATGAATATGTTCTGAGGTCCTACTGTGTGTTGGACACTGGAGACGCAATAAGAAGACGAGCATGGAGCTTACATCTGTGGAGCGGGCTTTCTAGTGGCAGAGATAGGCATCAATCAAATAATCCTATCACTGCGTAATTACAGAACGTAATAAATGCTGAGAACGAGGAAGGTGTGAGCTTACTTGTAACGACAACCTGGAAACAACTCAGACGCACAAAGGAGGCCACAGTGCTGGAGTGAAGGGGGAAGAAGAGTCTTAAATGAGGTGGGCAGGGTCCTTGGGCAGTTAGGGACAAGCCAAGATCTGGCCCTTGAGCTAAGGGTCAAGAGAAAGCCACAGGGGGTTTTAAACAGAAGAGTGACAGAACTCAAGTTTCCATGTTAGGAATCCCACTTGCTGCAGCTGTCCCCAGCAGAAGCAGAGCGGCTACTTAGGAGTCCTGCACGGTGGTGGTCTGTGAGAGCATGGCTAGGGGTTCGCAATAAACAAGCGGAAGGATGCTCAACGTCACTTGTCGTCACAAGCTTCTAGTGCGTGCCCGTCAGAATGGCTGAAATCCGAGACTGACATAGCAACCATGTGAAGCAGTGGGAACTCTCATGTGCTGCTGAGGGAATACAAACTAGTATGGCCACTTTGGGGGGAAATTGACAGTGACTACTGAAGCTACAAATAAGTGCAGCCTCAAAAATAAATAAACTGGATATAGTGATGCATGCCTGTAATCCCAGCACTAGGGAGGTAGAAGCAGGAAGATCAAGAAGTTCAAGGTCATTCTCCAATACTTAGAGTCTGAGGCCAACCTAGGATACATGAGACTCTGTCTCAAAAACAAGCAAACAGAGCTGGGCGTGGTGGTGCACGCCTTTAATCCCAGCACTTGGGAGGCAGAGGTAGGAGGATCGTCGTGAGTTCAAGGCCCCCTAGCCTGGGCTACAGCAAGACACTAGCTCGAAAAACCAAAAACAAACAGGGCTGGAAAGATGACTCAGAGGTTAAGGCACTTGCCTGCAAAGCCTAAGGACCTGGGTTTGATTCCCCAGTTCTCACGTAAAAGTGAATGCATAAAGTAGCACATGCATCTGGAGTTCATTTATAGTGGTTAGAGGCCCTGGCATACCCATTCTCTCTCTTTCTCTCAAATAAATAAATAAATTATATATATATATATAATATATAATAAATATATATATTTATTATATATATTTATTATATATTTATATATATATTTATTATATATATTTATATATAAATTATATATATAAATAAATTATATATATATATTATTTATTTATTTATTTTGGTTTTTCACTATGTAGTCTCAGGCAATCCTCCTATCTCTGCTTCCCAAGTGCTGGGATTAAAGACAATGTACCACCATGCCTGGCAAAAATATTTTTTAAGAAACAGAATAAAAGCCGGGTGTTGTGGCGCATGCCTTTAATCCCAGCACTTGGGAGGCAAAGGTAGGAGGATCGCCATGAGTTTGAGGCCACCCTGGGACTACATAGTGAATTCCAGGTCAGCTTGAGCTAGCGACCCTACCTCAAAAAAATAAATAAATAAAAATAAAAATAAATAAACAAATAAAAAGAAGAAAAGAAAAGAAAAAAGAAAAACAGAATAAATACATCCTTAGCCTAAGGTCCACCAAAAGAGATGAACTTTAACTAGAATAGCCCAAAATGGGAAATAATTAAAATGTCCACATTAGGTAAATAAATGATTGTTATCTATATCACAGAACAACATTCAGTAATTTAAAAAGAACAGCTACATCCCATCTGCGACTTTTCGCTAAGATCAAGTATAAAAAAGAACAGCCATTGCCTGAGATTTAGCTCAACTGGTAGAATGTTTGCCTAGTATGCATGAGGCCCTGGGTTCAAATCCCACACACCCGTAATTTCAGTACTTGGGAGGTGGAGGAAGGAGGATCAGAAAATCAAGTTTATAACTGGGCATGGTGGCTCACACCTTTAACCCCAGCACTTAAAAAAAAGAGAGAGAGAGAGAGAAAAGAAAAGAAAAAGAAAGAAAGAAAAGAAAAGAAAAAGAACCAGGCATGGTGGCACACACCTTTAATCCCAGCACTCAGGAGGCAAAGGTAGAAGGATCACCATAAGTTTGAGACCACCCTGAGAGTACATAGTGTATTCCAATTCATTCTGGGCTAGAGTGAGACACTACCTCAAAAAATGAAAAAAAAAGACGGGGTTGCTAGAGAGATGGCTTAGTGGTTAAGGAACTTGCCTGCAAAGCCAAAGGACTTCAGTTCAATTCCCCAGGACCCATGTGAGCCAGATGCATAAGGTGGTGCATGCATCTGGAATTCTTTTGCAGTGGCTGGAAGCCCTGGCGTGCCCATTCTCCCTCTCTGCCTCTCTCTTTCTCTCTCCCCCCTTTCTCGCTCCAATAAATAAAAAGAAAAAAAATCCCTACTGATGCATACTTACATGGGTGAATTTTGTAACACAAGAGAGCTCATGCTATATGGTTCTATTTATTCCAACTCCCGAAACAGGTAAGAGATCTGGGGATGTAGCTCAGTAGGTACAGTGCTTGCCTAGCATGCATGAAGCCCTGGGTTTGATTCCCAGTACCACAAACAACTGTAATTCCAAGCTGGGAAGCTGGAGGTAGGTGGATCAGGAGTTCAAGGTCCACCTCAGCTACATAGCTAGTCTGAGGTCAGCCTGGAATACATGAGATTCTGTCTCAAAAAAAAAAAAAAAAAAAATGGGATAGAGGCCAGGGAGAGGCTCAGTGGAATTGGTGCATGAGTGCCCAGAGCTCACATAAAGTCCCACCTGTAGCCGCTGTCTGTAATCCCAGCATGCCTATAGCCAAGAAGGGCAGGAGAACGCACCAGAAGCTTGAAGGCCAGCTAGGCAAGCAGAGTGGGGAACTAGAGACCCTGCCTCAAACAAGGCGGAAGGTGAGAATTGGCACTCACCTCCACGCATGCTCAGTGACACGCATGCCCCCACACAGGCGGGCGCGCGCACACACATGCCAAAAACAACAACAACAACAACAAAATCAGGCAAGAGAAATCCACAAGAACGTCAGTGGAGACCTTTGTTACCCTGGAGCGGTTAATGACTGAGGGAAGGGGAGCCTGCAGACAGGCTGGCTGTGTCCTGTATCTTGATTTGATGGGTCGTGACACAGGTGTAAAAGTTCATGCGGGCAACGTCTGAGGATGGAACGAGATGACGCTCAGGAGAGATCATCACCCCAGCGGCTTTCTCGTATATTACAACTAGAAAGAATTCCAGACTCAGCTAATTGGTGGAGCACAGCCTAACCAAACCACTGACAGGGACCCCTCATTCCTCAGGGGAAGAGCACAGTTGGTGTTTGCCTGTAGTAAGTAAGCATCAGGTGGCTTTACAGAGACTCTAGGGTTGACTGGGCAGCTTCCAACAAGCCTGGGTACCAAGAACCCAGGATGCTGGGGAATACTTTGGTGCTTCCTAATAGGAAAGAAAGAAGAGAGAGAGAGGAGGGAGGGAGGGAAAGAGGGAGGGAGGGAGAAAGGAATGAAGGAGAAAGAAAGGAATAAATAAAAAAGAAAAGAAAAACAGCCATTTCCTTCCCAGCTGCTGTATTACCAGCACTAGTGGCTGTCCCTGGGCCCCTTCTTATCCTAATGGCATTGAATCACACCACTTTTATGGGATAATGGGATTTCCATGGGTGACAGGGGTTACAGCTAAGACTGGATGAGGCTGCTGCTGGCCAAATGGGATGAGGGATCCTCAGAGGAAACCACAGAGAGCTCCCCACAACCCTGTGAGGTACGCATTTCCAACCAAGGATACCAGAGCTCCGAGAAGGTGAGGCAGGCCGGGAAAACCCAAGGACACTGTGGAGACATGAGAAAAGGAGAAGGGTCCCCTCCCTTGGGAGTCTGACTGAAGCTTCTCACCAGCAGAGAAGCACGAGCTTTAGCACAACTAACAACTGCTTAAGGCTGGTCTCCCTCTCAGCTATGAGCCTCTCAAGAAAGGACTCCCTTCCCAGATATAAGCCTGCAATCTTCTAGGAATCTCACCACAAATCCCATTTGCAGAGAAAGGACTAGGACTAAATCCCTTGTGCAACCCTAAGTGGCTCTTGGTTTTTTACCTTATCAGGTTGTTACCCCATTCAAGGCAACTCCAAGGAGGATCACTGCAAGTTCGAGGCCACCCTGAGACTACTTAGTGAATTCCAGGTTAGCCTGGGCTGGAGTGAGACCTTACCTCAAAAAAAAAGAAAAAAGACAACTCCAGAGCCACTCTCTATTGTTTATCAAACAGAAAGAAGAAAGACCTAGTAACCTGTTGGGATGTAACTGGAGAGAGTTTATATGGCTAATGTTAAGACACTTGGTTGCTCTCAAGTGTGTTTTCGTTGTCTTTCTGGGTACCCTACTTTCTCCTAACTCTCGTACTTATCAAAAATCTCTTTATGGGACTGGAGAGATGGCTTAGCAGTTAAGGCACTGGCCTGCAAAGCCAAAGGACTCAGGTTCAATTCCCCAGTAACCACATAAACCAGATGCACAAGGTGGTGCATGCATCTGGAGTTTGTTGGCAGTGGCTGCAGGCCCTGGCACACCCTCTCTCTCTCTGTCTCTCAAATAAACAAACAAACAAATAAATAAAAATAACATGTCTTTAGGGCTGAGGAGATTGCTCAGTGGTAAAAGGCACTTGCTTGCAAAGTCTGACAGCCTGGGTTCGATTCCTCAATACCCACATAGAGCCAGACACACAAAGTAGCATATGCATCTGGTGGTCATTTGCAACAGCAGTAGGCCCTAGCATACACATACTCTCTCTGTGTCTCTGTCTTTATCTTATTCTCTCTCTCACACACAAGTAAATAAATACTTTTAAAAATAAAATAAAAATGCATATCTTCAAATAAAATCTTCAGCTCTACTTCCAACCAGCTCATCCTGAAATTCTTCTCAGTGGCAGAGCCACGAATCCTGGGTTTGCCTGGGTTGAAGTCCCTAGAGGTCTGAGACAAACTAACTCTCCAGGACGCTGAGGGCGACTTCTTGTCTCAGCCTCCTCACTGCTGACAAGGAGATGCGGCCTGCGCTGCTCAAACTGGGAACAACAGGGCTGAAATGTCAACCAGACTTGATCTTCAAACCAGTGAGGCTCCCACTGTGTCAGAGCCACCCTGCTGGCAACTCCGGTGGTGCCAAGCTTCCCCATAGTCCAGGCCCTGACAGCTTTAGTGCGGCAAGGCTGAATCCTCCAGCCGTGGTAGGCGCCAGCTCAGGTTGGCAGAGCTACCGGTAAGCAACTTCCGGGAGGAGAGCAGCTGTTCTTTTCTCCCTGGGGGACGTTTCATGGCTTGCTCCTCTCGAAGGTTCTCCAGGGAGCAGTACTGTTCAGGAGCCAGGCCACCAGGCCACCAGTGACGCCGATGGGGCCAACCGGTTCATGCTGCTCTGAAAGTTTTTCAGGCCTTCACCATCATCATTCCTGTCATGGTCCATGTGTGGAGCTGTGAGTCTAAACCAAGCTCCCATCTGAAAGTGTGATGTGTCCCAGAAGGCCTTGGGGGAACTCTGAGTGTTGGCAGCAGCGCCCCACAGACCATCCACACACACACAGAGGAGGCTTTCTGGACGGGAAGACCAGGCGTGAAGCTTTAATTGCTCTCTTAGAAGAGGCTCATCCAGTGTCTGAGGCTATATCGTGCCCTCAATTGGCAGCTGGGAATTCTGTTTACTCAAAGGACACTGTGGTCTTGAAATGCACCTCTTCAGCCCAGAGCAAACCCTAGGCCCCCAGGTAAAAGCAGCACAGAATAGTCTCCATGCCAAGATTTAAGTAGTAAGATAAAGCTGGATTCTTTTATGACACAATTGTTTCCACTTGAGCCTACATTCCACCTACAGTAGAAAAACATCACACTCAGTCATTGTTGGATTTCCTCCAAGTTATTATTTTTCCTAGACTTAATTCTAATTCAAGGAGCTCCTATAGAGTCGGGGGTGGGTGGGTCAAGGGAGTGCCTAGGGATCCCCACATTCTCACCGTGCTTCTTGCCCATGGTGCACCCAAGGCTCTGTGCTCTTCCAGGTGTTGATAGGAGGCCAGCAGTGCGCACCCCTTGACCATACCCTCTTGGCTTCCCAGGGCCTGACCAGGTGCCTTTGAGGTCCAGTCATGTCTAAATTCTCAACATGGGAACATCATCTGTTCCGCTGGTAGTCTTAACTTCTGAAAACCAAAGTCTTAAAGCCTCAGAATTCCGACTCCCCACACACCCCATTTGTCCATCATGGTAAGGTTACAGGGATGAAAGGCGGGGATACAGAGATGGAAGGGAAGTTACGAGGGGAGAAAATCAATAAGGGTTTTAAAAACTGTCCCATTGCAGAAGCACCTTTATCCAACAGTGAACATTTATTGAGCCTAGAATATAGTAAGAACTATGCTGGGTAGAGAAATAAAAGATGGCTGGGCATGGAGGTACACACCTATAATCCCAGCACTTGAGAGGCTGAGGCAGGAACATTGAGAATTTAGGAAAGAAGAGGTACAAAGTGAGACATTGTCTTAAGAAAAATCAAAAAAAAAAAAAAAAGGAAGGAAAGAGAAAAAGAAAGAAAGAAAATAATCCACTTACTAAGTAAATAAAGAAAAAAAAAAAAAACTGTGACTTCAGACTGCTAGTCTTACCATGGCTCTGTCTACCTGGCCCTGAGACCCACCCCACCCTCTGCAAGTTCTATGACCTATTTAACTTTGTTCCTTTCAACTAGAAACTGAATTCTATGTATCGTTTAAACCTGGTAATGTGCATGTTTAAGAATGCCTAGCATAGAGCTCAGAGAAGAGTGAATGGGTATCTGGTTACATGAAATCAACAAGTAGTACTGATTTTTTTTTAATTTAAAAATTTTTTTGATTTTTATTTGAAAGGGAGAGAGAGAGTGTGGCAGATAGAGGAAGAGAGAGAGTGGGCATGCCAGGGCCTCCAGCCACTGCAAATGAACTCCAGATGCATGTGTCACCTTGTGCACCTGGCTTACATGGGTCCTGGGGAATTGAACCTGTGTCCTTTGGCTTTTCAGGCTAGCACCTTAACCACTAAGCCATCTCTCCAGCCCAAGAAGGGCTGATATTTTTAATTTGAAAGTATATTTAATGATTTAAAAATGGAAAGGGGGAAAAACTTATTTAACTATGGGGGGGGTGCATAATAATCGTCAATTATCCTACCTCCCAGAAGCAGCCACTGCTAGGATCTTGGCACATCCACGTATCTGAGTCCAGACTTTTTTCTAAAGTAAGATCACTGTATTGTTTTTAGGCGTGATCCACTTGTTATAAAGAATTCAGGCGTGGTGGCGCACGCCTTTAATCCCAGCACTGGGGAGGCAGAGGTAGGAGGATTGCTGTGAGTTGGAGGCCATCCTGAGACTACATAGTGAATTCCAGGTCAGCCTGGACTAGAGTGAGACCCTACCTCAAAAACAAACAAACAAACAAAGAATTCAAATAATGATTAAAATTCCAAGCTGAGAACAAATTCCCCCAAATCCCACTGCTTAGATCACTGATGGATTGTAAGCCTGTGGGGAGGTGGGGGCAATGGGGTCTGTGTATTTGAAAGATCACCTGCTCCTAGATGCTGAGTCAGGCTGAGGAGAGACCAGGGAGGAGGCAGGAAATGACCCTAGGGTGCTGGCAGAGAGAGAAAAAAAGGATGAATAGGATTTGAGAGATGCACCAGCACTTACCTTCCGGGTGCATTCTAACCCCTTTCCTTGCTTCAAACTAAATCCCTAGAAAGCCCCATTGCTGGGCTACGTAGGTTAGACTGCTGTGGGGTCGCCTTCATTGAGTCTGGGCTTTAACACGGTGCCCTCGGCTTTTATTGAGGGCAGACACAAGAAACAGACGCAGGAAGATCACCACGGCACTGGCTGTAAACGTGCAGTTGGCGGCTTTGTCCATTATATGCCGCCAAGAGTCCCTGTGTAATGACTGCCTGTTTGGTCTGCGGTTCTGCAGACCGTAGACCATTCTGTCTCTCCTGGAAAATGGCTGGCTGGCTGGCTGGGTGGGGGGTGGCATGCTTTTTTTTTTTTTTTTTTTTCTTCTCCCAGATAGTGGAACTTCTGAAATCCAGCATATTTTCCCTTTTTACCCTGGTTGCCAAGAAGCTCAGAGTCAAATTTCAAGTCACTTCGGCATCATGCCTAAACAACCTCTCCTCCTTCTCGTTGCTCTTCCATCTTAATTTCAATAACTCTGTTGGAAATGTGTCTTTTGAGATCTTTTATGAGAAGAATTCTCATCTCAGAAGCCAATGGACAATAGGTATACAATAAGTTACTTGGTGAATGAATGAAATAGTAAATTAAAAAGCCACATTTGGGCTGGAGAGATGGCTCAGCAGTTAAAGCACTTGCATGCAAAACCTAAGGACCTCGGTTTGATTCTTCAGTACCCTGCGTAGAGCCAGATGCACAAAGTGGTGCATGTATCTGGAGTTCGTTGGCAGAGGCTGGAGGCTCTGGTGCGCCCATTCTCTCTGTCTCTCTGCTTGCAAATAAATAAATAAATAAGTGGCCAAATGTTATTTTGCTTGGCAGCCAGGCAGGGCAATTTGAAGGCAAGATACCCTTAGTGCCAGGGCACAGCCAGGAAATGATATGAGGTATTTACAGAATTAAACAAAACAGACTGTGTTCCTCAGCTTTGTATTACTATAATGAAATCTCTCTAAAATAATTTATTTAGCAAGAAAAATGATTGGTTTTAACTCACAGGTTTGGAGGGTCTAGTCTATGATCAATTGACTCCATTATTCTGGGTCAGGTTTATACATATCATGGCAAAAACACATGCCAGAGAAAAACTGCTCACCATGGGCTAGAGATAGCTCAGAGGTTAAAGGCACTTGCTTGTAAAACCTATAATCACTCTTTCTGTCTGTCTCTCAAATAAATAAATAAAATATTTTTTTAAAAACTGCCCATGAGCCAGGCATGGTGGTGCACTTGGGAGGCAGAGGTAGGAGGATCATTGTAAGTTCAAGGCCACTCTGAAACTACACAGTCAATTCCAGGTCAGTCTGGGCTAGAGTAAGACCCTACCTCAAAAAAAAAAAAAAAAAAAAAGAGAGAGAGAGAGAGAAAGAAAGAAAGAAAGAAAGAAAGAAAGAAAGGAAACCTGCTCACAGGCTAGAGAGATGAGAGATGGCTTAGCAGTTAAGATGCTTGCCTGGGAAGCCTAGGGACCCAGGTTCGATTCCCCAGCATCCACACAAACTAGATACACAAGGTGGTGTATGCGTCTGGAGTTTGTTTGCAGTGGCTAAAGGCCCTGGTGCACCCATTCTCTCTCTCTCTCTCTCTCTCTCTCTGTGTTTGTGTGTGTGTGTGTGTGTGTCTCTGTCTCTCTCTCTTTGACTCTTTCTCTCTCTTAAATGAATGAATGAATGAATGAATGAATAAATAAATAAATAAAACTGCTTACCACATGGCCAGGAAGCAAAGAGAGGAAGAGGAAGAGGAAGAAGTGCCATAATCTCTCTCAAGTGCACCCCAGCAATGACCTAAGTGGTCACCATAGGTTCCACCCCTTAAAAGTTCTACCATCTCCTAATATATGAGGGTCTCTCCTTTCCCTCCCTCCCTCTCTCCCTCTCTCCCTTCTTCCCTTACTTCCTTCTTTTTTTTTCTTTTTTGACTTTTCTTAAGACAAGTTCTCACTTTGTACCCCATCTTGTTTCAAATTCTCAATGTTCCTGCCTCAGCCTCTCAAGCTTTGAGACTATGGGTGTACTCCTTGTGAACGCTCAGGGATTGGTTTCTATTCAGGAGATGCTAAGATGGTAAAGAGAATAAACAAAACCGTGGAGCAAGGGAGAGATGAGGGAATAAAGGAGAGAGCAGAGAAAAGGAGACAGGGAGAATGAGAGAATGAACCAGAACTCCCCTCAGCCCTCAGCAGCAACTACCGTACCTACCAATCTGTGGCCACCCTCAGGGTACAAGGCACCCTGCCCATCCCTGGCCTTCAACACATCCCTGACCATCAATAACAACACATTGCATGTATATTACCCTTTAGAAGCCCGCATAAAACCTCCTATTCAATTCTTGGTACAACCCTTTGAAGTGACCTGTGTTACCACTGCCCCATAAACAGATGGCAAAATTGGAGCTCTTGAGGGACTCTATCCTTTATGGTAAGGTATTAGCCATATGTAGCTACTGAACACTTGATTTTGACGAGTACACATGGAAATGCGTTCTCGAAGTACAAAAAAATATCCCAACAGTTTTCAAAGACAGTGCCCCAAACAGAAGGTAAAGGTAAAAGACTTCATTAATCATCTCTATATTGAAGATCTCTTTAAATAACAGCATCTCAGTTCTATTGAGTTAAATGAAATACAGTCTTAAAATTAATTTCTTTTTGCTGTTTAAATGTGACTACTAGGAAATTTAAAACTACACATCGGCTGAGCGTGGTGAGGTTTACCTGTAATCTCACACCACCTGAGAAGTGATGATTCTGAGTTAGAGATCAGCCTGTAGGCTACATGTGAGTTCAAAGCTAGCCTGGACTACACAGTGAGACCAAGTTTCAAAAAGAACCAAAACAAAACTAAAACACATAAAGCCTATTTACAGGGGTGGGGAGATGACTCAGTGATTAAAGGCACTTGCTTACAAAGCCTGCCAGTCCAGGTTCCATACCCCAGTACCCACATAAAGCTGAATGCACAAAGCGGTGCGTGCATCTGAACTTCATTTGCAGCGGCTAGAGACCCTGACATGCCATTTTCTATCTCTCTAAATAAATAAATATTAAATAATAAATAAAATTAACGTGAATACTTACAAACCAACCTTAATTATTAGTGCTACTCCAGGAAGTAAGCTAATGTTTTGAGACAAGGTCTTGCTGTGTAGCTCAGGTTGCCCTACAACGTTCAGTGTTCCTGCCTCCTAGGTGTGGGTTTCAGGTGTGTACCATCATTACTGTTTCCATATTCGTTGTCTCTTGCAGTGAATGTAAGCATAGTCACACATGCTCTACTTTTCTGGGACACTTGTGTTCTATGAGCTGTCCATTCATGCTCTTTGTTCGTTTGTCCATTTTCTGTTGGACTTATCTTCATTTTTAAAATATTTTTATTTATTTACTTATTTGACAGAGAAAGAGGGAGAGAGAGAGAGAATGGGCACGCCAGGGCCTCCAGCCACTGCAAAGGAACTCCAGACACGTGGCCCCCTTGTGCATCTGGCTAATGTGGGTCCCGGGGAATCTAACCTGGGTCCTTCAGCCTTGCAGGCAAACGCCTTAACCGTTAAGCCATCCCTCCAGCCCATCCTCATTTTTTAGACAAATCAGGGCCCAGAATAGTTAGGTAACCTACCCACAGTGACTCAGTTGGTAACAGCCAGAGAAAGCCACCTTACTCTAGACCCTGAGCTCTTGCTCAGAGCTTCTCTGTCTCTACAGTGAGAAGCCACAGGCCCCTGCCCAGCCTGCTGAGTTTTTTTTTTTTTTTTAACATTCTACTTATTTATTTGACAGAGATAGAGGAAGGAGACAGAGAGAGAGAGAGAATGGGCACATCAGAGCCCCTTGCCATTGCAAACAAACTCCAGATGCATGCACCACTTGGTGCATCTGTCCTTACATGGGTACTGGGGAATCGAACCTGACCCTGCAGGCTTTGCAAACAAGTGCCTTAACCATTGAGCCATTTCTCCAGCCACCACCCCACCTCGCACTGAGCTTTTATGAGTAAATTTGTTGGTGCTGCAGTGGAGTTGCTGACAGGTGAAATAGGGACAGTGACACAGGCCACAGGATCTGAACTATTTACAAGCTGGTTGTAGAGACACATCTGCTGAAGCCAGGCTTGGTGGTGCAGGCCTGTAATCCCAGCACTCAGGAGGGATTACATGACACTCTCTAAACAAAACCGAACAAAGCAGTAAAGAGATGCATTTCCTCCCAACTGAAAAGCGTGATTTCTTCCTTGTTCACTCTTCAGCTCAAAGCCAGTGCCTCACGTGTGCAAGCGTGTCACCGCTGAGCTACACTCTCAGCCCCTTGTTTGTTTTAGAATTAGAAAGCCCTTGAATATATGTTTCATACATGATTAGTGGGGATGTAAATCAATATAACCTTCTAGAAACCAATTTGGCAATATAGATCAGAAATCTTTAAATTTTTATATCCTCTGACCTACTAATTCTACTTCAAGAAGTCTATCTAAGGAAACAATCAGAGATGTGGCTACAGATTTATGAACAAACATGTTCACTCTAGCATTGTTTATAATAGTGAAAACACCTGGCAATTAGGATAATAGTTAAATGAATTTTGACATCCCATTTTGATCAATACTAGGCAAACATTTTTTTTAATTGTGTTTAATTGGGGCTGGGGATATGGCTCAATGGCTAAAGGTACTTGCTTGCAAAGCATGCCAGCCTGGGTTTGATTCCCCAGTATCCAGATGCACAAAGTGGCATACACATCTGAAATTAGTTTGCAGCAGCAGGAAGCACTGGCGCCTCCCCCACCTTCCAAATAAATAAACAAAATGTTTGTTTTTCTTTTCCCAAGGTCTCACTCTAGCCCAGGCTCACCTAAAACTCATTCTGTCATTCCAGGCTGGTCTCACACTCGCTTCCTACTTTTGCCTCCCAAGTGCTGAGATTTTATAAAGGCATGTGCCACAATGCACGACAAAACAAATGTTTTTTTTTTAAAAAAAAATACTTAATAACAAAGGAAAATGTGACCTATATAATACCCAATGCTGAAAAGGTTGCAAGACTGTATAAGCCATGCTATGCTATGAATGGAGTTAGAAGTACATTTTGTTTGCATAGAAAAGTGTTGCAAAAATGTACCTGGATGTGCGATTATGCAAGTAATACATTTTTAATGATTATCTTCTGCTTTCTAGTGTTTTTTTTAAAATTGGTTTCTTTTCTTTCTAATTGATTAATTCATTTATTGGCATGTGTGTCTGCACCAGGGCCTCTTGCCACTACAAATGAACACTAAAATGCCTGTGCCACTTTAAAAAAAAAATTACTTATTTATTTGAGAACGAGAAAGAGAGAGAGAGAAGGCAGACAGAGAGAAAGAGAGAATGGGCACACCAGGGCCTTTAGCCACTGCAAACCAACTCCAGATGTATGTGCCACCTTGTGCATTTGGCTTACATGGGTCCTAAGGAATTGAACCAGGGTCCTTAGGCTTCACAGGCAAATGCCTTAACCACTAAGCCATTTCCCCAGTCCCCTTTGCCACTTTTTGGAGTGGGTGGCTTGGGAATTAAACTTGCGCCCACAAGCTTTGCAAGCAAGTGCCTTTAACCACTGAGCCATCTCCTCAGCCCCTCTCTGGTATTCTTAATTTACCATGTATTGCTTTCATAATGAGGACATTAATATTTCAAAAACCTTAAATTCTCAACCTAATCAAAACTGGGCAAAGCATATGCATATATGGGATATAAAAAGGGTAAAGAAGGCAGGAAAATGGTATATAAATATAAAAGTCCCCAGTCTCAGTGGCAATCAGGGAAATTTAAATAACAAAGAGATTTTTTTCTGATACATCAGTTTAGCAAAAAAAGAAATGGGGAATATGTATAATGACGAGAATATAAGGAAATGAGTATTGTCGCATGTGCTTTGAGAGAGAGTTACCATCTTTTGGGGGGAACAGTTAGGCAATGACTTGAAAAATGTAAAAGGCACATTCTGTTCCATTTAATAACTCCACTGTTAGGTGTTGATCACATGTGCATAAAAGGCCTGCATTGACGTGCTCAGGGAAGCATTGCTCACCACATTCAGTATCAAAAAATTGGAAACAAGCCACATGTCCATCACTGGGAAAATTATGGTGAATCCAATCTGTGGAATATTAGGTACAAGTTAAAAGAATGAAATAGAGCTATATTCTTTCACATAAAGTGGAGGAGGGGAATATATGAGTGACACAGCAGAATGATCATATTTGAAGCAAAATTCTCTTTCATATATAGGTTTGAGGAAAATTTTACCTCTCTGTGAGGATGAGGCAGTTAGGGTGACTGGGCCCCCATTGTAAAGGCAGGGATGTCCTTAAATTTATCCTTGCAGTCTCCAATTTGCTAGAGATCAGAGAAGCTGCTTGGCTTCTACCTTATCTCTTGCCTAGAGGAATTCACTGGGTCTGTTTTTCCGTGCAAAACCTGAGCTCCTCCCGGGGACGGAGCTCCCCTTTCTTAGAATTTAAATCTGACCCTGGCATTGTGGTTGGTTACTCTTGGCCTCTAACCCAGACCAATCAGCTGTCTCTCAGGTTCACCTCAGTCTGAAGGTAAAACCTACCACTAGAAGGTCATAAATAGATGCCTACCAGGGATCAAGCTCTCTCTTGGCTAGCTCCTGAACTTCCGGGTTCTGGTAAGCCTTCCCTTTTCTCAGCACAGCCCAGACAAGGGGAGACCTCCCCCCACTCCCACATGGGCTCTCTACCCCCTCCTGCCCTCCACGTGGCAAGAGCTCTGCATTTTCCTCTCTTTCCTTCTCTTAATCTAATGAAGTCTCACTAAACCTTACTCTCTGCTCTACAGATTTTAATTCTTTAAATTCATAAGACAAGAATCTGGGGCATCCTAAATTTATTGGTTTGTTGGCGTGTGGGTATAGAGGAATCCCAAAATTCCTGTTTCAAGGGGAGAGTGTGATTGTTACGAAAGGCTCAAACCGGGGAGTGTCCACACTTAGATCCTGAACCTACCACTTCCTGTGTCACTTTGAGCAGTTGCTTGACTCCACAAAGCCTGTTTCCTCGTCTGTAAAATAACGATGATAATAAAAAATAACAATGATAAAAGTATCACCCACCTCATAAAGTTGTTCAGAAAATGAGATGAGTTCAGGTAAATAGCTCCCTTCATACAGTGCCTGGCATATCGTAGGCTTTCAAGTATTAACTCCTGTTTCAGCTAGCAATTTGTCACTGCCATGATAATCAGTGACATGGCACTTAACGTACTCTTGTTAAATAGCTGTACATTGGCTAGGGAGATGGCTCAGTGGCTTAAGGTAGTTGCTTACAATGTCTGCCAGCCCAGGTTCAATTCTCCAGCACCCCTGTGAAGCCAGACCCAAAGCGACAAACGCATCTGGCGTTCATCACAGCAGCATCAAGAGACCCGGATGTGCACACACGTGCATACACACGCACGCACACACACAAGCAAATAAATTTTAAAAATTGTAAATAGTTATGCAAAACAACAATAATAATTAAAAAGGGCCAACAGACAAGTAAGTGGGCAAGAGGCTGTCAAAGGTAGAAGGAGCCTAGAAAAAGTGGGGCCCTGGCACACAGTGGTTTCCTGCTGAAAGAGTCTCCTTGTAATATCCTGCCTCCATTTAAGGGTGGAGTGTCCACTAGTGGGCTGTGCGAGCTGTTTGCATCTCAACCACAAGCCCATGGCTGGTAATGGAACATGTAGCATTTTTTTTTTTTTCAGGATAACGTCCTTGGCACAGAATAAGCATAGCCAACTAGGATTTCTAGGCATGGTGGCTCATACTTGCAATTCTCGCACCATGGAGGCTGAGGCAGGAGGATTTCTCTGAGTTCCAAGCCCAGCCTGAGCTAAATAGCAAGACCTGTCTCTCCCTCTCCCCACCTCCTCTCTTCTTTCTCTCTCTCACACACACAGGGCCTTTAGCCACTGCAAACCAACTCCAGATGCATGTGCCACCTTGTGCATTTGGCTTACATGGGTCCTTAGGCTTCACAGGCAAATGCCTTAACCACTAAGCCATTTCCCCAGTCCCTTTTGCCACTTTTTTGGAGTGGGTGGCTTGGGAATTAAACTTGCGCCCTCAAGATGAAAGATGGTTCAACAGTTAAAAGTGCTCACTTGCAAAGCCTACCAGCCTGGGATTCAATGCCCAAGCCACCCACAAAAGCCAGACATAAAAAGTGGCTCACCAGTTAAAGGCACTTGCTTGCAAAGTCTGACTGGGCTCCCCAGTACCCACGAAAGCCAGATGCACAAAGTGGTGAATGCTTCTGAAGTTTGGTTACAGTGGCAGGAGGCCCTGGCTCTCCCAGTCTTTCTCTCATTCCTTGCAAATAAATAAAAAGTTTTAAAAATAGACATAAAAAAATAAAAAGTAGCTCAAGCATGTGGCATTTGTTTGCAATGGCAAAAGGTCCTAAGTGTGTTCATGCACACACACACACACACATACACACATGAAAATAAATAAATAAAAAAAAACTTGGGGCTTGGCGTAGTGGCTCACACCTTTAATCCCAGCAGAGGTTGGAGAACTGCCCTGAGCTCAAGGCTTAGTCTGAGACTATATAGTGAATTCCAGGACAGCCTAGGCTACAGTGAGACCCTATCTTGAAAAATCAAAAAACAAAAAACAAACAACAACAGCAAAAAAACAATGGGAAGAGATTGCTTTGTGGTTAAGGCACTTGCCTGCAAAGTCTAAGGACCCAGGTTTGATTCCCCAGTACTCATGTAAGCCAGCTGCACAAGGTAGCACATGCATCTAGAGTTCTTTTGCAGTGGCTTAGAGACCCTGGTATGCCCATTCTTTCTCTCTCCTGTCTCTCTTTTTATTTTTTCTCTCTCTCTCTCAAAATAAAAATTAAAATAATATATAAATATTTAAATTTTTAAAAAATAGTATTGATAATGCTTATATCAGTAGTAGTCCCTCTCCTTTAATCACTGTGAAACATTTGGGGTCCCCAATCGGGCTTCAGACTCCTCCAGCAGAGGAACAATGTCCCTGAGCCCATGAGCTCCTCCCCAGGGTCTGGCAGAGAGTGAGCATTCAGATTTCTGCCAGACCACATCACTGCTCTAATGTGATGAATCCTTTTTAAAAACGGAGACAAACGCTTTAAAAACAGGCAGTTCATGAGCTCAGGAGAGACGTGGTCTTGAAACCCTGGTTCCTACCACCCCTCAGGCTGGGATACCATCCATCGAGTCCCCTCAATTCTCAGGATCCTCACCAGTGAGATGGCTTAATAACATTATGCAGTTCATAAGGGCATGAAGCAAAGCAAACAAGGTAATGCATGTGGCACCCCAACCCCGGTGGGACCCAACCCTTAATGTCACTCCCATGTTGGCTTGACATGGATGACAATGGCAAATGCCCAGTGAACACTGCTGTCTGGGTCCTAATTAGACGGCACTGGACACCTCTTGATGGTAAGACACAACTCGAGCCAGGGAGGAAATCACCTCCTCGATGTAGAGCTGGAAATCTGTGGCAGTAACTACACAGAGATGGGTTGTGCAAAATGCAGGTGAATGGGAGTGGGCAGGGGAGAAACGAGAACAATATCAGTAACAATAGCAGCCATGGGTGTGTCGGGCTCTGTGCCAAGCATCTTGCATGAGAGCATTGCTTTCTCTCCCCCATATGCTTTAGCCTCGATTTACAGATGGAGAAATGAAGTCTAAAAGCAGGGAAGGAACTCACCCAAAGGTCACAATGACAAAGCAAGGACACAGACCAGGCCTATTTATTTCTAGAGCTCACACTGTAATTGCTCTCCTTGGTGGGCAATGGAGCATATGTGAGTACACACACACTTCTCAGCATCACCTGTGTGCAAAAACACACACCTCAGTGTCACTTGTGTGTAAAGACACACGCATCTCAGTGTCACCTGTGTATAAACACACACACACACACACACACCTCAGTGTCACGCGTGTGAAGACACACACATACCTCAGTGTCATGTGTGTGTAAAGACACACATTTCAATGTCATCTGTTTGTAAAGACACACACACACCTCAGTGTCACATGTGTGTAAAGACACATACCTCAGTGTCATCTGTGTGTAAAGACACACACACATACCTCAGTGTCATGCGTGTGTAAAGACACACACACCTCAGTGTCATCTATGTGTAAAGTCACACACACAGGCCTCAGTGTCACCTGTGTGCAAAGACACATGGCCACAGAAATATTTGTCCCTTTACTTTATCTTGAATTTTTCCTGTGTGTGTGTGTGCATGCATGTTCCTATGTGTGTAAGTGCATTGCACAGATGTGTACATGCTTGTGAGGTAAAGCACAATCTCAGGTGTTGTTTCTGGGGTATATCACCCACCTCTTTTTTAAAATTTTTTTTGTTTGTTTATTTATTTATTTGAGAGCGACAGAGAGAAGGAGGCAGAGAGAGAGAGAGAGAGAGAGAGAATGGGTGCACCAGAGCTTCCAGCCTCTGTAAACGAACTCCAGATGCGTGCGCCCCCTTGTGCATCTGGCTAACGTGGGTCCTGGGGAATCGAGCCTCGAACCGGGGTCCTTAGGCTTCACAGGCAAGCGCTTAACCGCTAAGCCATCTCTCCAGCGCACCCACCTCTTTTTGCGGTAGGAGCTCTCATTGGCCTGGAGCTCTAGCTCCAGAGAATCTCAGGGATCCACCTGTCTTCAGCTCCCCAGCCCTAGAATTGCAGGTATATGACACCAGGCCCAGCATTTTTACATGAGGACCAGGCACTGAGCGCAGCTCCTCGTGCTTGTGCTCTTCACCCACTGAGCGAGGTCCCCAGGCCTTCTTCTTCGTGTTAGCTGAAGGAAAGGGGGCATCACACAGTCTTCCAAGCAGCCACTGAGTCCTTGAATGCTTGTCTTGGCTCCTGGTTCATCATGAGCAATCCTTGTCCTTCCTCAACACAGGAAAGTGTCCATACTGCTCAGTGATAGAGCACCAACCTGGCATGCATGAGGCCCTGGGTTCCGTCCCAATACTCCCCCCCCACACACACACACACATGATGCATGTCTGCACAATCATAAGGAAATAATAGTATCTCTGCTTTTCTGAATGACTAAACATGTCTATGGTTTAAAAAAAAAATCACATACTTTAATCCCAGTACTCAGGAGGCAGAGGTAGAAGGATCGCCATGAGTTCAAGGCCACCCTGACACTACATAGTGAATTCCAGGTCAGCCTGGGCTAGAGTCAGACCCTACCTCAAAAAAAAAAAAAAAAAAAAAAAAAGAAAGAAAGAAAGAAAGAAAGGAAAAGCAATCACACGAGTGAGGTGGCTCGGTGGTTAGGGGTGCTTCCCCATAAGGACC